>JAFISB010000339.1:0-24999 GCA_022560015.1 Diplodia mutila | reverse complement strand
CCAATGATCAGGAAACTCTTCGTTTCTAACGTCCGTCCTGTCGCACAGCGGGCATTCCATAACACCCGAGTCACTCTCAGATAAGTTCGGCTCCCAGATATCCATTGCCTTTGTTCTAAGGCTTCCGTTAAGGTGCCCAAAACCTGGCCGGGTCCGTCTGTGAGGGCCCTTGAACGTGCTTGCCCGTCCATGAGCGTGGCGAGACCCTTAACGCGCCCGCATTATGGTATCCCAGCGGTGCACGTACGCGTGGATGACACGCGATGCCTGGTACACTGGTTGGGGCAAGCCAATAGCGCCAGCGAAATGTTCGCCGAATAGAGGACGACGGGACGTCGCGCAGGTGCGATCACGGCGGACGAGGAGTGGACTTGTAGTTGTGATTGAGACTCGGAAATGGAGCGGGCGGTGCGGTTTAGAGGAGTGGGAGGCTGCGGTCCTGGCGGCATAACAACGAGGTGAGCACATCTGACAGCAGCGAGTTGGGGTGTTGGGCGAGGGAGCGGGCCCGAGCAGCGCGCTGAGCGTGTAGTCTGGCTTGCTAATGGGCAGGACGGGAGCGGCGGAGAGGGGTGAGGGGTGAGGGGCGGAAGGAGTGCAGTGGGAGGCCTGGAGGCTGGCAGACGTACGGCGAGGAGTTGTTGGCACAGGCGGCGCGAAATGTGAAGGCACAGTCGCGAGCAGCCTAAGGTAGACGACGCCATGCTGTACCATTAGCATCGTTTTGATCGAATCAGTCACTCTCGATGACGCCTCGGCATGGCTAATGTTGCTGCACATCCGCGTTGCAGGAGCACCAAGAATGAGACAAAACGGTGCGTAAAGCCTAGATGCGTCGAAGCGAACCAAAACAAATCGCCCGCCAACGCTCAGTCCCATGACAGCCACAGCGTACGCATACGACGGCACCTCCAGCATTCGTAGCCTCCGTTCCACAGCTACTCGCGGCACAAAGCCTCTCTACCGCCGCGTCGACCCGTTCCTTCAGCCAGCGCCACCTTCCTATGCCACGCCCCCAAGTCTGCCAGGGCCGCATCTTCGAGATCAATCCTCGCCCTCACCATCGTCTCCAGCGTCATTGTTATTTTTCTCTCGATCACCATCATTCTTAGCCTCCATCAGCCAACTCAACCTGGTACTTCGCTTCCTCCCTCATTGACAACCTAGGAATAATCAAACGGCTTCTCAATCCCCTACTCGTCCTCCTCCACTTCCTCTTCTCCAACCGACTTCATCGACAAAGCCTTCAGCCGCGCCGAAGCCGTCCTAGAACCCGTCCAACGGCTCGCTACCTGCCCCTCCCAGCCCAACAGCACGCTCCTCCTGCTACCCACATACTACGCCTCCTGTCGTACCGCGAGGCGTGGCAAGCTTCCAGCCACCACACCACACCTACGGCGCTCGTTCGCCTGCGGGTCGCACTGGATTTGTCGATCGAGAAGGCGAGTAGCCAGTAGGGCAGTGGGAAGCCCGACCACCACTGTGGCATGAGCTGGCAAAAAGCGTCCCCGTCCGCACAAACAAGGGCTGTCGGCGGACAATGGGTTCCATTCTGAGGACGAAAGGCTCTTTCCTGCCGTCCAGCAGCATGGACACAAGTGGAGGCAAGTATTTTTCGTTGTGCACACGCGGCTGACTAACCAATGTGCGAGCCGTTGGACATCGAGAAATCAACCATAGCGACTGGACTGTGGTGAAGTACCCATCGACCCATTGTTGGAATTCCCCAAGTCTGACGACAAAAGGCTGCTCTTGTTGCGGCTCGGGACAAACTGGGCGAGGATTGCGTCTGTCCATGTGTCCGAAATGATGACTCCCGGCCCTGGGAGATCGCCACAAGCTCGAAGCTACACGCCAGGGCACCGCCGGTCGGGTATCGGGTTAATGGGCTAACAACGTCGAACAGCAGTGATTCCGGATCCGTCATTACACTTCGCAAACCCAACCGGCGCCAGAGCGACCCAGACGATAAAGATGATAAGAGCGATGTGGATGACGAGAATGAGGAAGAAGAGGTTGTCAAACCGGAGGACTCCTGCGCGTTTTGGCATGACGAGCGACATATCCAGCACCCTTGGATGCGGAGTAGTGGATGGCAAAGGCCTTGTCCTCTTCCCCGATTCCCGGGGTGTTATCATTCTCAGGTGCCGTCCCCATCCGCTCTCCGTTCTCCAGAGCCATACTAATCCGCCAGTGGCCAGCACCGCCCTTCTTCCTTGCGAACTCGAGAGCCCCAGCCTCGTCATCGTCGTGATATATGGTAGGCCGAGCCCGCCTTTTCCAATATTGGATGCTGCAATGCCCACTCAAAGGCGTGACGGAAACAAGGTCGCTGGTTCTACAGGAGAGGTGTGCATGCATCGCGTGTCCGTCGATCTGGTTTGCACAACAGAACACCTTGGACATGTGCTACGCAGCCTTGCCAGGGTGCTTGAGTTTCTGGCTGGGAGCCTAAGGCGTACTTGAGTCGCTATGCTTGACAGGTGGGCACGCCCAAAAGGTGAAGAGCCATGGATTTGATGTAAGAACAGAGCAGAAATTGACTGTACGAAAAGTTTAGCTAACACGGCGAGCACCTGCATAGTGACCCCTTAGTCTGCAAGACGCCAGGCTTCTCGATCCGTCCCACGTAATGATAACCAGAGCACTTACCTTCCATAACCAATGGCAGCTGGGTCTGATCCTGTCCAGTGGGACAGCTCAAGCCCACCCAGTCGCGAGCGAAAACGACACATTCTTCGACTACATCGTCATTGGCGGCGGCACCGCCGAGATCACGGTGGCGGCACGCTTGTCGGAGGATCCTTCGGCGCGGGTGACTGGTCGAGGCATGAGCTTGTCACTGTCAGTCACAGCCAGGTACTCGAGTTCGGCTTCTCCTACAGCGCCGCCATCGCACTACACGAGCGGAAGACGACATGCTTCCCTCCATCCCTATGGTGCACCGGCAATGAGTGATGCTGAAGATGAACAGGTCTTGGGGTCGGGCGGCCTTCCGGATGTCTCTTTCGTGAAGTGGGCGCAGCTGATGAGCACGTGGATGGCCAAGGCGATGGCCAAGGTGATGGTGGCGGCGGGCATATCGCCCATCGACGGCTTCACAAGCAGGGTCAGGATCACGCCTTTTTCCCCATCCACCGTGTCAGTGTCCGTCGGTGCTATCCTACGGTGACAGCGCTGCCATTTTCGCGGAGCGGTTCGTTAACGAAAAGCATGGCAAGCTCACGAGCCCCCGCGGTGACTTTGGTGCCTACGAGAAACTACCTCGAGGGTTTCGTGACGAAGCTTCCGTCCAAGGTGCGTAGTGGAGCCGAACCGAGAATGTTTGTTCTGGGCTCATATTTTTTTTTTTTTGTAGTCATGGCTGCCTTTCCAGATGACTGGCCGGAGTTGCAACACTTGACCAACCCGTCTTCCACCGGAAACTTCCAAAACGTCGACACGTCGGGAGCCGTGGACGGCTACATGTACGCGACTCTGGACGTACCAGGTCTTAGGAGGACTATCGCTCTCTAGCCAGTTTCTTAGTAATCTACTAAGCAATCAGTCTATCTTTTACATGAGATTGCCAGGCAAGCTCTTCACAGGCAAATTCAACGCATACAGCGCATGCAACAATAATGAGTAGATTTAAGCGTTCAAGGCTTCCTTTTGTAGCATCCCTTGGTACCAGTCATAAGAAGTCCAATCGGCTCTGTAGCCCTTCAAGGGCATCCAGTCAGACCACTCGTCAACGGTCGCCACGACTTCAAGACCCTCCTTGTACAATTCAGGTACGTTGATAATGAGCTTCACCATCTCCTTAGATAGTGGTTCGCCATCGCGGAACACCTCATGAACACATTTTCTCTCCAACATTTTGCAGAGTTTGGTTCCATCGACACTCTCAGCCTTGAGGACTTTTTTCCGGTACACCACCTCTCCTTTCATAGGATCGTGGCCGAGCTCGAGGTCGCAGACGATCTCTGAGAGGTGCTCAGGCTTGAAGATCGATCGCTGCTGCGAATTTGGACCGGCTGCCGAGTGAAAAGGCCCAAAAATTTTCATGGCGCTACGGGCTTTAGTCAACGGATTTGGACGAGCTATGTTGACGTAAGTAGATGGTTCGTGTTTCCATTCGATGGACGTACTGTTCAAAGGCTCTTCCGGCTCGGGTGTCTCACTCTCGGCCTCACGGCACCATGCCTCTGGTAGCTGATCAGGATGACGGTGGGCTCTAGGCCTAAACTCGACCTCTCCGTCGCCGTTTGGTCCGCCGGTGTGTGGGTGTTCATGCGGGGTAACCTGATCATCGTCGTTTGACCGGGCTACACCATACTCCGGCGTGCGGTCCTGATCTTCTGCCGCAAAGCTTGAGCTGTCGCCAGCTGGAAAGCGATCGCCAAGTTGGACCCAAGAAAGATCATCGCAGAATGCACCTTCGCAATCTGAACGGCTGTCATCCCCATGGACCCAAACCCACCCATGCTCTAGCGTGTGGTCGTGGTCCTCTGCCGCAAACCTTGAGTAATTGCAAACTGGAAGACCTGTGTTCGAACATACTGTGCTTATAATTGCCCATGTTTTGATGTTCACCGGTTTGAGAGGTCTGAGAGATCGTATTATCTGTCTGCAATTCAGGCTCGACGAGGGGGTTTTTTTTTTTTGGCGTAGGAGCTTGATGCGTGGTACTGGCATAGGTATTGGGGGCTCATATATCATTTAGACGCAGAAGGGCGCCGCTTCCGAGGATCGAGCATCGATCCCGTGTGACTCGTGATTGCATGACGGGAGCTGGAGAGCTGATCTCGGTATCGCAGAGCGAGTGACCTGCACGCGGAACGAGGATGGCATACTGCCCGTCTCCTGATAGCACTCTGACTGGCTGTAGATTAGCAGGAGGCCTCCAATGGAGCCCTTCCGACAATCTTGCAGGAAGCGCGCGGCAAGGGTTAGCGACAACCAGGGGTGACAAGCTGTAGATCCCCAACACTGATCACTGCGTTGATCAGACACGCATTTCCAGGACCTGGCCAGAGAGAAGGGGCTCCGTGAGACAGGAAAGTGAGCGTCTATACGTTATAGAAAGGTAGAGGAAAATTTTTCATTGTCCAATGCTACACTAGAGAAATGGCGAAGTGAGAGTGACCACGCCGTGATACCCTGCGATAGCCGTGAAAAGAGCCACTCCACGGATGCCCTTTGGAGAAGGTGAGAGCGTAGACAGATCACAGTGAGTACCGGTATGCTCAACGGCGGAGGAACCGCCCGCGTGACACGACTCTGCTCCTTCAGATACCCGATGGAAGCAGTACTTGCCGAAATGCATCTTGGCTCACAAGGCGGGTAGCTCCTGCGCTTTCTGCGGCCCTCACGCTACTCTACGACGGGCCTGCCGTGGCATGCGTAAAGCGAGCGTCAGTGTACAGGAGGCAACAACCCACAGACAAGCATGTAGGATCAGCGGATGCTGCTCCACCGTGCTCCAAGCTATCCCAGATGTCAACATAGTCTCCGAGCGGTCTCGTTTGGAGTCTCTTGTGGATCACGTCTTCCACGGCGGCCCCGGCACTGGTAAGCGAGTTTGTGGGACAATGCTGACTTGGCTGCAGGACCCACCGACGGCGCAGGGGCCCTCAAATCTCGGGGGGCCGGGCCACTGTGGAGATGGTGCGAAGCTACCAAACAGCCTGCCAAGTCTCTCGGTCTCTCGGTCTCTCCGATTGCAGGATGCCAACGGAGGTTAAACCTACATCTCTACAGTTGACGTGAAGGTGCGCTTGTATATGGCAATGGTTTCCCCAGCAACCTATCACATGATGTGCAAGCCCCGTGACGGCCTGCCATCGTGCTCGTGCTGCAGCCGAAGCACAACAGCGTCCCAGAACAGGGGTTGACTGCTCCTGCGAGTGAAACTGCTGTTTCTGGCACACGAGTAACGGGGCCAGTGCCAGTCTTTTGGCGGGTCTCTCGGCTCCTCGGTTTCTCGGCCGCATGTGCGCATCCACTGACCCTGTCACATCGCGGGTCGCCCGGCTATGTACTAAAATCGCGTAGTTACCTCACCCTCTCGGTCTCTACCGACGCTTGACACCATGTGTTGCTCAACGATCACTGCTGAATTTATAATGAGCAATGTTGCCAAAACAAACGATTGTATCGCACGATGGCCGAGGTCCGGTAGGAACTCGAAGTAACCTCACCGCCATTCTCTCGTTCTCCCGGTCTGTCCCGGGGGCTTGCCACTAGGTCGGGCCCTGTGTGGGTCTGGAATGCGAAGCCCGGCAAATGGGAACTCCTGCCGTGGCTCCCCGCTCTTCGCGCTCGGCTTAAGCGGATCTTCCCGATGGCGCTATTAAGTCAGAAGGATTTGCTTCTTTCTTTGTTATCACCTCTCTGTTCGTCAGAGATCTCGATACTCCAAAAATGGAGCCCATTAGTACCAATGCGCCGAAATCCCAAGTCATAGAGAGGCTGGGCTGGGAAAGGAGAAGCTGGGTGAAGTTTCTAGTAAGCCGAACACGAAATTACCAACGCACTGAAACTCATGCCCGCGAAGGACTATACTCAAGGCCAAGTGAGGAAGATTGCGTCTTTCGACGAGAGCTTGTGGGCGGGCGTGGAGAGGTGCGACATGAGAACATTTCAGGATGTACCCGACCTTGTGATGGAAAGAGCCTACCACAACGTCAACGACTGGCTGGTGCGAGACCAGAAGCTGCACCCGATCGGGATGGACGTCTTCATATGGCGGATCAAACAAGCATTGCGTTACGAATTAGAGAGTAAGTATCAGCTAATAACGGTACACCGACCCTGCTAATATCCGGTAGAACGCCGTGACGCACCCGCTGAGACGGATGTACCGGCATCTGACTCGCAAGCATCAAAATTCTACGACCCGATCAGGGATTCCGCGGGTCCCTCCCACCCATGAAACGCTTCGCCACCTCCTCGGTCTCCGGATGCTCAGGCAAATGCCGTCCTACTTGATCGAACATCCTCACATGGCCATCTCAGAAACTCGCTCCAGCCTTTCCCTTGCAAATGAGAACCACGATAGATTGTGTCCAATTGATTATTCGAACCATTCGGAAGATGATGAACACTTACGTGCTTCTTGACCGAAGTGTTTTTCCAATAAGCGCACTGGACAGAACTTCTTTCCATGCTCGTGAAACAGACACGGGTCAGTCACCCATGGGTGTTCTTTCTCCCGTCCTCTTCGGAAGCGAACATTGTCAATGCTACCCAATCCAGGTTCCACCTCTGACGTGATGGTGGGATATACTCACTCGACGTGCTCCTTTCCCTTGTCACTCAATGGACGTGTGGCCGCCTCTTCGAGGTCTTTGCGGAACTCCTCGAGGGCGCCGTTGCGGTGCGGGAAGGGCTTCGAGGAGTTGTTCGGCTTGGCACTCGGCAGCAGCTTCTCTAGAGCACCCAAAGGCAGGCGGAATATGATGAACGTGATGAGAGAATGTCGTAGCTTATCGTCTTTTGTCGCGCGGTCGTAAACTCGGCTGGCGTAGTCCTCATCCAGGAAGCATCCAAGATGCTGGGTGGCCTCGGTGAAAAGCTCTATCATCGCATCAGTGACGGCGTCAGGAAAGCCGTCGTCTTTTAGGACTTTGTCGTAGAAGTAAAAATTCAACAGACGGTCTCGCTCACGGCGGAGAGATTACTCATCTCCCCGGCCCTCACTTCGAGTAGATGATCCCGTCCGTACACCAGTTCCGATATACCATCTCCAAAGTCAGGGGATCGTTGCACGGAGAATTTTTGTTCAACGAGTGGCATTTCCTGCGTCGAGTTAACTAACCTCCACAAAAATAATAGAGATACCATACAGAGGAGCATCACTGATGGCGCCTCGGACGACTCTGGAAGGACCGTTGGATGAAGTCATGATGTTCGATAGGTGGGAGTCGACGCACTTCTGTCAACTAGCCGGTTGAGAGATTCGAGGTACTGGTAGAGAATATAACCACGCCGCATCAGACTATGGCACGCGTCCAGACCATTCTGCCTTTTTCCCCGATGTGCTAGTCCGGAGGACCTGTGAGGATTAGGTACCACCATCTTCGGCATGCTTGAGCGACTGGGGGCGGAATGAGGCAGGGCCGGGCCCCGCGGGAGGCAAGGGTGTTGAGGAGGAAGAGGAGATGAGTGGGTCTTCACCTAGCCGGCTTGGACGGGACAAAGGTCAGCAGCCAAATCCGACGAGGGATCGGATGTGCTTCCCGGAGCCGACCAAAGCTGCCCCCGCCGCAAGCGCTGCCCACAATCGTCACCATCGTGTGATGATCGAGGCGGAAGCACTGGCCACCGTGCACCATTATCGGCTACGACCTCCCAGAATGATTGGAAAGGAGTGGTAGACGGCACTACCTGCGTCTAGCGCTGTTCCAGACCCATGTGTAGCGCGTGCAGGGTCCCCACCATATCCTTGTCAAGACTGTTCAGCTGTCAGTTTCGTTGGGTTGTCTGATGAGAAAGCGCTGGTCATTGTGACCACCATTTTTTGTCTACCAACATCTGATGAGTAACCAACTACTCGTCATAGCCATGCTTCCCCTTGAGGCGGATGAGATTCTGTTCTCTCGTTGGAAGGGGGGTTCACTTTTTGCGTGATCTGAGGAGCCGAGCAGGCTTGGTTTAGCCAGGCTCCATCAATTCCGCCCCACACCTTCAACTCCACATCTCCTCCCCTTCACCGTGTTCTCATTTCCTTGCCCCGATCGTCTTACTGTCCACCTCCGCATTGCTTTACGCGGAATCGGAATATGCGCAACGTGTCAGAGCACTGGCTTCCCTTAATGTTCACATCACCTGTTCTGGTGGGGCAGGGACAGCAATCGCCTCGGGCCAGCTCATCCAGACGCAAAAGCTACGGTATGCTTCAACACCACCACCTTTGAGCTATCTGTTCGGCCATTACGATACTAACGAATGTAGTACGCCACAACAGCCTCCATGTCACTACATACATCCAATAGACGCGTACAAACACCAAATGCTCGCACACGCTATGGCAAAGAGGTATTCGACCCTTCCCTTTCCTTCGGACCGACAACGCCAGCAGCGCGGCATTGATGATCAGTGTACCAGCGGGGACAGGCTCGCGGGGAAGCGGATAATCTTCAAAAGAGACCCACTGCCACGAACGCCTTGCGAGTCCCCCACTCCCCGAGGTCGAGTCATGCCAGCCCATCCAGGAGAAGGACCCGCGACACTCTTTTCACAGGCTCTTGGATGGCCTTTCCATCCGCAGGAGCCTTCGTCCCACTTATGCGAGATTGCTGCATACCACATGTGAGGATTTGGCGCTGATACGGCTTCTGAAAATGGATTCAGCACGAGGGGGAAAGCGACGAGGGTGAGTTGATAGTTGTGCCTGGGCCAACACTGGAGGTATTTATTCCCAGTAGACGTCCAGCTGTTCGCGACGGAGACCTTCGACAGTAGCACAGTGCAACCATGGGTACGCCTCTCCTTTGTGGCAATGTGTCCCCCCGCTTACACGTGCGCAGAGCAAAATGGAGCCGAGAAACCACGTCCCTCTTCCGCCCATTGCTCTACAGTCGATGAACATGCCGGACCCGCCGGACTCGCCGGACACCCTCCGTCCTCCCGATCCTCAATGCCTTTCTCTCCGGTCGATGAAAACACCCACAATCTCGTACCTCGCCTGAGCAGACTCCGCACTGGTGTCGCGTATCATCTTCGGACGATCGTATTGGACTTTTGCAAGGACTTGGAGAAGGCGATTGAGAGGAAAGATCATGATAAGATCAAAGAACTGCTTGAATATGCGAACTCGCTAGCAGAGGATGAAGGTCGACTTTGGGATGATCCAGAAGGATTGCTCGGAGATCTCAAGGATCTCTTCAACGCCAAAGGGGAAAATGTTTCCATGGTAGTTCAGCTTTACAACGAGGTAAAGGAACTACTCGCTTTTCAGAAGGGCTGTTGATCCAAACGGAACATGTTGGAAGGTCACAATCCAATTTTCTTACAGATGTTCTTTAAGATTGCGCTACGGGAATAGAAATACGGTTCTGCCTGGGAGGGTCTCATTACCATTGATGTCATCGAGCGCTAATGAAGCCGCTCTCTGGACCGTGTGAAGCATGACAACAGGTGTCCTCCCCCATCGTCTCCACTTCACAGGGAGAACTCATCCACTTAAAGCCTGCGCACCTGCCCGCATTGTTTTTGATTCTTTGTGTGCAATTTCTCTACTCTGCCATAAACCATGGATCACTTTGTACGCATACACAGCGAACAATCCAGTACTCCAACTAACACAAAGTAGGACTACCTATTCGGAGACATGGGAAGCTTTTTTCCTGCCATGAGTTCGGAGGTGTTGGACGACTTTCCACGTCCCCATACACCTACAGCTCACGAACCAACCTCCCAAGATGACAGTCCAGAGACCATTTCTCCTGAGCTACTCCAAACCCATAGCGAGGCTGCCTCCATTGAACCAACGAGCGCAATATCCTCTTTAACTTACTCGGACCCGGAAGATGACATCCTCTTAGCCATCCCACCTGAACAACTCCAAACTCCAAGGAAATTCTCATCCGATCATCTAACAGAGAGTTCCCCGACCCCTCAGGAGCAACAGAGATCACAGCAGAGGCCTCAAGAGGTCACGATATGTGTCAGCGAGGCTGGTAATGCCTCTATCACCCCCAGAATGACCACAAAGAGAAGAAATGCCCTCTTAACTCCCCAAAGCGATCGTATTGGCAGGACCGCCAAGAGGAAGCGAAACGACCAGGTGGACACTCCGTCGAAAAAGGTAAGCCTTCACGGTTGACATCTGCCTCGTCCAAGCTGATGCGTCGATTTAGCGGCGAATTTTACAGCCTGGACGTGCCGAATGTGAACTGGCCACGGTTCGTGAGCGTCTGCCTCCACCATCGCAGGGGACCAAGGCATCGACCAAACTGGCAGACGAGAGTCAAGCTGTTATGGTAGTGGGCCTACCAGGTGCCGAGCAACTTGATCGCCTTTTTGATGAAGTCTGCGGGCTACGTCAAGAGATTTCTCGGTTGCAAAAAGCGATCGAGGACCAGAAAACCCACAGCTGTTGTTGCAAGAACAATTGCGGATGACACTTGTGACTTCGCGCTGGAGAAGAAAAACTTGACGTGTTCAGCGCGCGGTAGACGGTTGATTTCAACGATAGACTCGATTATCAGTTTCTGCAATCTGTACCGCATCTACAGTGTTTGAGTGAGCGGCGTATCAGCCTACCTGAATTCATTCATCGTCAGATTAGAGCTCTATACTGTCCTCGAACAAGGGGACGGACGGCCCCTGTGTGCCGTCGTCGCCCTGTCCGCGTGAGCAGAGCTCTAAAGCTAAACGCTCCAGGTGATCAGCGCTTCTCCAGACAAGTGCGATAAAGTCATCCCGTCGGGTAAACCAACAACGTGTAATGCAGAGCGACGAAGTCAAGCAAAGAACAGACTTGGGCTGCCTGCTTGGGGAGAAAGGAATGCCACAGTAATGATGGAACTTTCAACAGCCTCGAGAAGCTAGAAAGCGTGCCGACGCGGTAGCTACAGCGGCACATCACTGCTGCCTGGTACGCGCGTGTAGACGAATTTTACGAGAGCGATCATTCCTGGGTAACGACTGCGACGCGAGAGCTGATGACGAGATTAGAGGCCCGCTGCGGGTGCTTCAAAAACGACGGCCTGACTGCAACGGCAACTGGCGCGCATTGCGCGGAGCAACCTGCCAAGAAATTGCGGCACCGCAGGCGGCACAAAATTGAGGGCATGGCACTAGCTTGCTCGGCGCAAAACGCCACTGCGTTATTTTATCAAGGGCTACGGAAGAAATGGAGGCTATTTTTGAAGGGGCAGATACGAGCCCCTTGCAAACACGACGGACAACGGACTAATTGCCTTGTATTCAGCATCCCTCCGTAGCAGGAAGCCCGCCTAATCTTGCTCTTTTACGCCCCACAGGTGATATGGAATAACCTGTCACACCGCTGCAGCCGCTCGAGGGGCGGCTACGCCGCTCATGGCTATACCTACATGGGTTTGGCGTCTCCGTTGAAGCCCATATCACCCGATAATAGTTCCAACGGCTGGACTATCATCGGTAATTTTGCTTGGCTGCTCTTGGATGACAGCGCCGTGCTTACTGCCGGTCGCCGCCAGAGATACGACAGGAAGAAATGTAGTGCACTGAACCCCCATGGGTAGGCAAAGCAGACCATGAGAAAGTCTCAAGGCGCCATGATTGCTCTTTTGCAAATACGAAAGAAGGTGGAGGGACCAAACAAGCCGACAAGTACTGGACTGACTGACGACGCGTGCTTTTTTCGTAAGGAGACATCTCTTTGGCAGGCAATGAGCTATTTGTTAGCGTACGGTCACTGCACAAGCCTTGCGGTGGGCGGCGCGGTATGGCGCTGGGACAGTGCGGGGACCGCGATTGGGGTGGAGCAGAAGGGAAGGTGGTGAGGGCTGATGATGAAGTCTGTCCCATGGTGCATCGTCAGTGTCGCGTCCTTCTCTCCCAGTTCCGGCGGGACCGTCACGAGCGCTAGAAAATGGCTAGAGCTTCACACAGTGCACCGAAGATGAAGAGAACAGCAGGGATGGTGAGAGATGAGAGTGGAGGCTTTCTGTTTTGTTGGAACACCCGCTATACTAAACGAAGCATCTACAAGCCGATCGTCAACCGCATAGACATCGTAAGATGCCATCAGCATTATTACGAATCATCAATCCCGAGTCCAGTCGTCTCTCAGAAAAGAAGCCTCCAGAACCCACCCTCTCCAAGCTGTCTGAGTGAGTGAGACCTGGTCGAATTGCCATGAGCTCCTTCGAGGAGGCAGTTGACGACCTGTGACTCCCAAGGTTGAGATTATCAGGGATTATGTCGGCGAGAGCAAAAGGCGACGGCGATATGAAGGAATAGATGTAGGAGCGAGGAGGTTGGGCTCAGCGATAAACTGTAGAGGCTTCTATAGCCCTCCACAATCGCCGTCTTCTTTTGCTCAAGGCGATTGCACTCTTGCGTTGATCACTGCTCGCGAGTCATCACAATGAACACCTAACAGCTTGACGTCCTTCTGCCGCTACAGCAACGTCTGCATCGGAAGGGGAGGGAGTAGGAACAAGGTGACATACGCAGTGAAGTTCGGTGCAGCAGGCGTCGAACACTTCCAAGATGAAGGAGGAAAGGCGAATGCGGCGTCCGATGAGATGACGCACTCGAGCCAGTGGAAGGGGCGGTATAGGTGGGCGCGCTGTAGGCTGGTGCTACGACGGTCGTTTATGGCCGCATCCAGGATAAGAGGGCGGAGGCTATGGCAGCGGAAAGGGCCATGGAGATGTCAAAGGACCCAGCCGTCGGTCGATAGGTTGAAAGCGTAGCACTGAAAGACAGGAAAGATGGAGCGTGGCACGATGATCGTCTGGGGTTGTCGAAAACCCGTGGAAAATGCCCCAGAACAGGTGAAAAACACGGTGAGTGGAAATTTTCGGATGCTTCGTCTTCCAAAGCCCCTCAACAATTTGCTTCGTGGTGGTTGCCAAGCCTTCTGCTTACTAACACAACCCTCAAAAGGGCTTAATAAAATACGGAGCAAATACTTGAGGTTTTCTTGACTGCTGACCAGCGTGGGCATGGGCGCACTGATCGTGAACCAGTGGGGTTGTATCTCTGTGGGGGTCACTGCGAGGAATTGCTCATCATCAGCTGGCACTGAGCTGAATGGCCACTCCTCCAGCACCATCTCATCGCCATCCGCATCGTCACTGAAAGCCGAGTTTACGTCACCATACTTCCAGGCTGCTTTACTCTCAATCGCGTGCCGCTCATCTATCAACTCAAACCAGGCGCATACCACCACCTCGCCGCTGTGATCACTCCCTCACAGACGCATACTCGACCGAAGTTCCAACTCCAAACCCGCCCGCTCGTCCGCCAGTCGACCAGGAGAACCGTACTGCTTATCCCTCTCTCAAGCGCGAACGCCGCAAGAACGCGTCTTTCCGCCAGCTCACCCAGCTCGTGCGTATACCCCACCGACCAGCTTGGCTATTAACCCCACGCGACCGCAGCAAAGTCCATCCCCACAAGGATGACCGGGATGCAGACTACCCGCTCGCGAATCACTTGCGCCCACCACTGATTTACCCTTCAGCCCGGCATTGGGGAGATGCGTGTTATCGCCTGCTGGTCTCTGCAGCTATCCATCGCAAGGATGCTCCGTACGCACACTAACTTGGCACCTAGTGAATCAGATTGACGGCTCCAAGTGGCGCCGATGAAGCCCTAGCAAGGTTCCGTTGGCAGACCGGTCACACGTCCTACATTCTAGCCGATTCCGCCTCATTTATTCAAGTCCATACCCATTTGCTGCAACCACGTCACCAACGGCTCCTATTCCGTAGCACCAGCGCTCAACCTCGCTCGTGCCTGGTCTTTTTGGGAAAACAGCCAAGCTATCCCATCCACACTTGCATCACGTCCAACAAAAGCTCAAAAGCTGAGAACGCCGCTGCTTCTAGCAATCCTCCAGTACCCCACCATCTCGCTCACAGAAAACTTTCTCTACTTCTCCAATGTCCGACGAGTCTCGCGGACAACAAATGCCTAAGACGGTCCACCCGCACCCAGTTCACCGACTACAGATATCCGAGCCAATCGAGCCGCACGACGCTCGCCAACAATGGCTATACAGTTTTCTCTCGCTCGAAGCAGTGGCGCGTGAGGCGCTCGAGCCGAACAATGCTCGCCAGTCAAGCTCCAGGCCAGCAAGCCCTCCAGGTATGGCGGCCTTGGCCGAGGGCGGCCTTCAAAGCACGATGCTTGGAACGAGGAGTTTTCCAGGCACGGGATCGATTCAGACGGCCAATACAGTCCGTGAGTGAGCAAAGAATCATCTATTTTGATCTTAGGCCTACCAATGCAGTAGGTCGTCGAAATATATCAGAGGGCGAAGATGGGGACGCGTCACCGTTTGATGCGAAAGCCAAGATGACGATTCGCGAAGGTAACTGCCTCCTTAATAATGAAAAGAACGAGCTAAACGAAGCGCTGTAGATGTCGATATCATCTCACTCCATGATGATGAAGATGATGATGACACGATCATCGCCGCAGACGATAAGGTGGCTCTCTGGAGGTCGACAAGATGACGAAATACATGAAAAAGGCCATTAGAAAGGAAATGGAGAAGATAAAGAGCAGTATAAAGAAGAAGGAGGTGAGGACAAGCATGACTAAAGCAGTGAAGGGGAAAATAGAGATGATCGTAGAGAGGGTAGTGGCAGCGGAACTTCGACTTTTGGAAAAGTGAATGGCTATAGACGCTTGTGCGCAGAAAAGTGAAGAAAGTTTCTATGTAGATACGCTTTTCGACTTCGTTCTAAGCCAAGTCCCTCTCACAATCATCTGGTACGGTGGGTTGAGATGGAATAGCACAAGCGTATATCAGTACCAAAATGAATCCTTTGCGAGCAGCGTGAAAGCCTTAATCCATTATTGCTTACTACTTGGGAGCGTGCTGGACTAGTTCAATTTACAGTGGCTCGCAATTCGGTATTGGATAGAGGAGGCGCGGGCTTGGTTCGATGGTCGGGCCTGGCTGCTCGCGAAAAGCGTTTCATCCGTATGCAGAAAAGTGGCAATGATGGCCCATTTCCCCTTCCGTTCACGAGTCAAAGAGCATTGCTATTACGGTGGAAGCGAATTAGTGCTCGGGCAGATGCAGCTTCAGCTCCGGTACCGTCTTTCAGACTCAACCTCAGGTGCGGAGCTCTCGATTACTTTTCCAGTATCAGAGTTCCGCTTTCGAAGCTGAGTCGGGGTGCGCAGCTCGTTTGCCCCTTCAAGCGGTGTCTGCTAACGTGTAGCAGACATCAGTGACGCGTTGGCAGCAGCTGACGGTCGAGGATTCGGCTCTCCTCAACCACCTCCACCTGCCTTTCAGAAGAATTCATCCTCATTATCAGATACAGCAGCCGATCGTCGCCAATCGCAGCCAACATAGAGCCCCATTGTGCGAGGCACAATCCCCTCAGCCCAGAAAGGATTTCACGTTCGCGCGTCTCCGGCCGAAGGGTCGCTTGTGAATCGCGGCAGCCCGGCGCACGACGCGACGCAGGTCGGAAGGGAGCTTCGAGGTCGTTGAGGACGGCGATTCGGGTGAGCGAGCATGCAACTTGAAGGTTCCTTGCTGACCGGGCCTGGGCGTGGCGACCGAGGTGTGCGAGAGTCCCGCACGGGGCGTGAGCCAGGCTGACCGGACGCGTTTGCTTTCGACCGCACCCGCGCGATCCGAAACCTGTCTGTCCCCGCAGGCTCGTTAAGTGCCTCCAAACCGAGCTTCGGGCAGCATACCGGCCCTGAGCGAGCCTCGGGATTACCATCTGATCGAGTTGCCCCTGAAAGCCCCGTGGTTCAACAGCACTTCTCCGAGATGGAGAGCCAAGCGACGGGTGGCCACTCTTCATCCATGCAAGGGTTTCCTTGGACAGAATACCAAGCAGAGGCGCTTGGAAAAGAGCAACTTCATGGGCAACGATACATGACAGTTGCGCCGACAACCTCAGGTACGTTTTCCCGGTCTCGTTGATTTCTTGTAGTACGCTGAAGTCTGTGGTTGAAGACGGTCGGAGCCCGAATGGAGATTACGCGGCTGGCGAGACGTTGCACCATCAGATGTCAACAGAATCAGCGGCGGCCAAACACGAAGGCAGTTGGTTCGCACAATTGCAGGATTACAGCTTGTCTCGTGTCATAACTATGTGGTGTACCTATTCCATTTGAAATCCTCACCAGGGAAGTCCCCAAACAAAAGGACGGTATCGACGGCGTCAAGGTCACCCCTAAGAGCAAGCAGTGCACCTCCGCCAGCCTCGGCCACCGTTACCTGCCGCACTGATACCGTAACCTTCTTGCCATGAGGAATTTTACATGTGAATAGCTTCTTTGGTACGTCATCTCGGCGCAGGACGATGTCTGCGTTTAGCGGGCCAGACGGTCGATCATTGTTGAGGATGATTTTAACAACGTTTGTAGAGGTTTCGGAACGCCCCGAGGGTCGGAGGGATGCAAAGTCCTGCGCGTGTCAGTAGCCGGCATATGGGCGCGATGGTTCGTGACGTACGATCCCAAGCCTTCTGGCGGCTTCCTTCTCAAGGTCGCCGCGGCACTCGGGGCCGACTATGGTGTACGTAGCTGGCTTAGGGCGGCTTTGGGCGGAGACAGCCGGAGGGCCGCGGACACCTTGGGCATCCTCGTCTGATCGCTTTGGCGAAACCTGGGTGTCCTCGTCGTCTGGCCGCTCCAGCGAAACTTGGCCATTCATGTCTGCTCGCTCCGGCGAAGGCTTCGGATGGGCGTCAGGGAACGAGCCTTCCCTCGCGATCTGGATGTCTTGAGCCTTGTCGGACTGCTCTACGCCCTCTGAGATGTCCGCGGCCTTCACTTGCCGTTGAGCGCCTTTCTTCCTGGTTTGATCTTGCCGAGCACCACGTCGCCGCTTTTTGCTTTCCCGACGCAGGAACTTTCCTTTGTAGAAATCGTATCTCGTCTGGGATACAATTAAGCTACCGTGCACAGCCTGCCCCTCGCTAAAATTAACCCGTTGGTCCACGGTCTCGATCGGCTGGATATCAAGCTCGTTGCTGGGGAAAACCTCTCGAACGTCCATGTCGGGTAGCCGGCCGTCAATGGTGTCTTCCGGGCGCTGGTAGTATTGGAGGGCAAGCCGCACTGTGCGGTCGGCGCCTTCGGTGATGTCGAGAATCTGTGCAACCCACCTCCGGTGAAGAAATTCCCACTTTGGTTTCTCCGTCTCATCCATTAGAATGAGAACGAAATCACCTTTGCTCAGCTTGATGGGGTCCTCGCCCTCCGGGTCGTAGAGGTAGTTTCCGTGATGTGTGAGATCATCCCAACTCTCGTTGACCCAGTAACTTTCGGTGCCATACGCCGCGGCAATGGGTGTTCCAACTTTAAGAACAACGTCACCCTTCGATGGGGGGTTTTTGGAGGGAGCAGATATGGCGTATTGAACAGCTTCGGATGGCTCGCCAGGCATGACGAATGGGGCTTCGCAACGAAAAGAAAGGGAGGGAAAAAAGTTGGGCCCGACTTTAGGGGTTAGGGCGGTGATTGATGAGAGCGATGAGGTACTGCGTCTCGATGCAGGCCGGAGGAATCAGCTTATATCCATGACCGTGCACAGTCAAGCCTTCTTCGACTTTCGACGACACCTCGGCGTGGAGTGAGACCTCCCGTGACCCACGTCTCAAGACGGAAGGAGGGACGGGGTCGGCTGCGGCATCGCGGCCCCGAAAGTCAGAAAGAACAAGGGAGTGGGGGTATTGGCGGTGGGGCCACTGCGTTGGTTTCGGGAATGAGACATTTCTCGGTATGAACAAGGGCCGCAAAATACACCGATCCATCGATCATGCATCTCAAGGTACCCACCCAACAGCGCACGCCGCAATGCTAACTTGAAACAGATGGCGCACACCGCGGAAAGCTTTGGTAAACCGCTGGCCGTTGAGTAATGCTAGCCCAATGCCCGGCCAATGGTGATAAACAGCCATGCTGCCCACCTATCCACGCTATCCACGTCACAGCCCCGCTCGAGAAGGCGCCACGGCTACGCTCCGCGTCTCGCGATTGTGACGTACGTCGTCCCTATCTTGTTGCATCCGAGGTCCGTCGTGTCAAAGTACTGGTATTCTACAGGGAGGAGGCGGTGGAATGAGACGGATATCAATCCACATTGCGTCCGATGCAGAACTCTTCTCGCTCGCGATAAGCTTCACTCTTTTCCATATCCAAAACTCCTCGACCGATTCACCATGGACCCACCGATCTGGGCGAACTATTTGTATTATCAACCCCGCTTGAAAAGCATTCTCTTCAACGCTTCCTACTTGAGCGGAAACTTCGGAGGCGTGGCCGTCACGATCTTAGTGTCATCCGACTTGGCCGCCCAGTTGTTCCCTGACATTTCCCAATATCGAGATATGGATGACACTTCAGTGGGGATTCTTATGAACCGTTGCGTTCACTACATTCTGAGCAAGAACAACCCCACTCTCGACTCTTTTCTTGGGAACCGAGCGACTCTTCCGGTGTTTCTCCGCCACTGGATGTTCTTCTACGGTGTCATCGATGGGAAATGGAAACTCCAATGTCCCTGGACAGACGACCGTCTCCGTTTCCATTGTGTCGAAGTTGATGAAAAGAGGGTGCCTATCTACCATCCCGAAAACGTCCTCGTGAAGGAAGTCGTGTACAGCCACGAATGGTCAAATTTTCGAGTAGAGGTTGAAGGGGAGGAGTTCAACTGCTACACTACTGAAATACCGCATCTTGAACTTCGCCATATCCAGTCCGTTGTATACCAGGACTGTCGTCGAGCGATTTCAGACGGGAACAACTGCATGCCAAAGCTCAGAGGCGTAGTTGGGTATCGG
This sequence comes from Diplodia mutila, assembly GCA_022560015.1. Lineage (NCBI taxonomy): Eukaryota > Fungi > Ascomycota > Dothideomycetes > Botryosphaeriales > Botryosphaeriaceae > Diplodia > Diplodia mutila. The sequence goes on along the minus strand of JAFISB010000339.1, from coordinate 5,530 downwards.
AAAACCGAAGAGTGTCGATTAGTCGTTGGACTTCTCTACGAACCCATTCGCGGAATACCCTTATCCGAACTATCCGTTCCCGATTCCCTACGATCTGAACTACGTCTCCAAGTTGTGAAAGGGTACATATCCGCTAACTCCCAACACCGGCGCGAAGGAGGCCCGGGATGTTGGCGCGGAGAAGGCCCGGAACACATTCTTGTCACGGAAGACGAGAAGCTGTTTTTTAAAACACCTGATCACCGCTCGGTAGTGGTCGAGCGTGACCGCTTAGAAAGAGGAAGGAAAGAAGTCATGTCATTTCTCTCAGACCGACCAGGCCCAAGCTTAAGACGCTCAAGACGTATAACAGGCAGGGCATGGACCACAACCCGCACCAGGCAACACGAATGCGGGAAGGACCACAGAATCAACTTCAGAGACAACTTCAGAAACTTGCCCGCAGAGCTCCGCCTCAAGATTTATGAATACTTGTTCATCCTTCCTGAAAGAGTGATGTGGGTGTGGGACAAGTTTTATGTCTTCACGAGTCTTGAGAAGTACAAACGCTACCGTGAGGTACGAGAATGGTCGGATCAGGACCTCATGGAGGCAAACGATGAGTGGAAATATTTCTTCTTGGAACGTAACCATTTCTATGTCGATGTTACTCGACTGCATGATTTTCTGGATCCATTGCCTGATGCGTCTGTGATCAAGCAAATCACAATATCGGTTCACGCGGGACTATTGGATGGGGGTGCGCAACCCTGGAAACAAGGCATTCACGAACTTGTCACAGACTATCCTGAGCTGCAAACGGTTCATTTGCACATCTATGGCGAGCACAGGAGTGTAGATACTGAGGAATGGCTTGGAGAGCACTTGGTGCTTTGTGAGCTTAAGCAGAGGTGCTGGGAGTCTATTTCCAAAATTTACTATGATAACCCCGGCCATTCTCCAGACTCTTCGGATGAGTCTATTACAGAAGCCATGAGAAGGTTTTTGGAGAAGCCAGAGCTGGCAGTCAGTATACGCACTTGACTCTTTTCACTTTCGTTTCCTTTTCCTTTGTTTTCGTCTTTTCCTTTTCCTTTTTTTTTATCTTCTTCCATTTAGTCTGTACATTAGCAATCTATGGCCTGATGTCCCGGAAAGAAGCTTGCCATTTCTCTTCGAAATAACGCTGTTGTGCATAAGAACGTCGAGCGCTTCCAGAATACCTTCCTTTGCTGCTTGAGAATGGGGAGGGCCGTGGATATACTGGGAAGCGACGGATCGCCGAGCTTGAGCGAAAATCTTCGGCTGGAGTCTACGCTGGGAGCCAGTTCCAGTTCCTCTGCTCTCTGTTCGGATATGATGCGCAAGCTTTGAGAAATGCCCATCGTACAACGTTTCCCCAGTACATGGGCATCATGGACGATATGAAAAGCTTGGACGTGGGGGAGACTGGCTCGTTTGACGACATGGTCAAGTTACGTCCTTCGGTCACCCTTTCATGCACGGCAAGCTCCCTACGCCTTTGCTGTGGACGTCCAACTAATGGGCCTTGGTCCTGTTTCAGATGTCTCGGTGGAACATCGACGCTGGGACAAGCCGGCAGTTATGAATGCTTTGGTTCACCGCGTCGCATTATGAGTTTCAGGCTCGCTACAAGAATTGGCAGGAGCTTGGGACTCGGGCTTTTCTTGATGACGGGGCCGACAAGAAGCTACTGGAGAGGGGAGTCTTTACAACGCTGCACATTTCAGCCCTGCACGGACCGCACTCACCTCGGAGGGCTGCGGCGCCTGCAGCACCCGGCGCGGCCCAGGCTGGACTGGGGTAATGACACCCTGAAAGCGATATGTTGTGGAGGAAGGTGAGGAGCTTCGCGGGGGCTGGCGCGCATGCACGCACTCCGGAACGAGTAGGGATATGGAGTCAGTCGTAGAATGCACAGCATGCAGTCAAAGCGCCGGCGTAGCGGCTAGCTCTCCGCTCATCAGTTCCACCAAACAAGCTTCCGTCGTGTTTTTAAGTGCTCTTGTGACCTACTTCTTGATTCGCGTGTCCCGAAGCTTCTCTTGAACTCGAGCATGGATCTCTGGATCACCTTTCTGGGCTTTTCTGGTAGGGCGTTTAGATACAGTACCCGGAGTACCAGTGGTGTTCTTTACAGATGCAGTGAGGAGCAATTGTGATATGCTCTCTTCAAGGTCAGGCCTGGAAAGTTGAATCCGGGTTGTCGCTTCAACGTTGGCGCTGCCAGGCTCGGATCGTGTGAATGAAGTTTCGCGATAACCTTGTAATGTCCTCAATAGTTTAGATAGAAGCGTTTTTTTCTATCTGTCTACTAAGTACAAGATCTCCAACTTAGCTCTGGCAGTTACCCTCACATACCGGGCGGCCCATAGAAAGCCACCTGTTAATACTTTTCCCACAGTACCAGTGCACAGTATGGATTCCACAATCTGATCCATAAATTAAGTCACCTTCTTCATACTCGTGCTCGCATTCGGAGAAGTGACACTTCTGTGCTGACAATGGGTACACTTTTCTAAATCTTTCAGTTACTATAAGTCGAATTGGGAGCTGTAGATGCGAGTCTCCAGGCGTCCACTGTGTAAGAGGTACTCGTTCGAAATCTTGAAAATTTGCCATTATACTGGCATAGAGTGCCGAGTGCTCTTCCTTTAGACGCTTTATAATACGATGTGTTGTATCTGGATCATTCTATAATAGCATGTCGTAAGCTAGTCTTAGCATGAGATCTCCAGTTGTACTTTCGAAATCGTAGTTTTCAATTTTTTCTTGTGCTTTTATTATAAGCAGTAAAAGGGTTTGTTCTTGTAGTATTGGAGGCTGAACTTCCAGAGCATTCTCGGCTGGTTCACTAAAAATTCTCTTAGTTGGTTTCCATATTCGGTAAGCTACATGTTCCTGTATGATTTGGTAAAATTTGTCTTCGAGCTTTGTGTTTAGAGGGCTTTCAAGGCCTATGCGTTGTTTGTCCTGTTTAGCTTGTCTGTAAGAGGAGTTGACGTTGTCGTAAACATTCTGCTTTCTATGGGAGTAGCACAAACGACTTCCACCGTCCCATCGGCTTTTAGAAATGTGCCGGCGACATCGTTTTCCGAAAGAAGACGCTGTAATGGCGATGCATTGCGACATGGCGAAATAAACGGTAACGGCGAAGTAGATATATATGGAGAGAGAAATGAATTAAGAGATTAGAGGAAAAGTAACGAGGTTTGGCTAAATATAAGTACTGTTGAACAATGAGGGCTCACACAAGCACAGCGGTATAGAAACAGTCCACGATGAGTCGTTCATTTCATCTAAGGACCGACACGAGAAGATATACGTGTGGGTCACGGGGTTTCGCTAACCTCCGCAATGATGATGATGATGAATTCATAGACCGTCCCAGCCGCCGAAGGCAGCTATGCGGCATGCGGCCGGCTCCTCTGCGCCCGCTAGGCCCGTTTTGGTATAAGCGAGACAGCGGAGCCTGGCCTGATTTCTATCTAACCTGTATACCTCTGCATGTACGTCTCGTGGCGCTACGGTCTTCCCGCAGCGCCAACAATCTCCATACACTATTCCGTCTTCCTCCAGTGTCAAGCTTCATGCTGTGCGCGCGATGTCGCTCCAAATTGCCCAAGGAGCTTGGTTGCCATCATGAACTTTGCTGCCGCTATGGCGGTGCTGCGCTGGCTTAGCAGCTTTCTCAGGTCCGTCGTCCGGCATGCAAAAGGAGAGTCTCAGCCCGTCGAACTTGCCGCACATATATAGCACGTGGCTGACGGTCTGCAGCCCGCGCCCGCAGTCGCATTCACCAGACATTATGCCTGGTACGCGTCTCTGATGGAGGAAGTGTCTTAGCCCGATCTTGCCCGTTCTCATCTGTACTATCAACGAGCTCAGGGCCCTTGGCGTGCCTCGGTAGAGTGCTAAGGTCTTCCTGCTCGGCTCTGGAGCTACTTTAAAGAGCTGCCGGCCTCGTTCGCTGTCCCGCCAGGCCTGTTTCCACTCGTCCGTTACCGTCTGGTTGATGGCTTGCTTAAGTGCTGCCATCAGGCTCGTCCGTGTATTTAGTTGTGTTCTAGACTCTATAGTGCGGCCCTCCCGGGCTGCCGCTTTAGCGAGTTTGTCAGCCTCTTCGTTGCCCGGCACTCCCTGGTGCGCGGGGATCCAGTGGAAGCCCACGGATGCGCCCTTCTGCTGGAGCCCTGTCAGCCTCGCGATGATGGAGCCCAGTAGATATTGCCCGGACTGCTCGCCAGGTGTCACGAGTGTGCGCAGCGCTGCTTGATTGTCAGTGAAGACAGCTATCTTTCGCTTGCCATGGGCCATCTCAGCTCCTGCAAGCTCGAGAGCCATTACTATGCCCTGGAGCTCGGCAGCAAAGACTGTTGTAGCCTTTATAGTGCCCATATACTTCGTGAGCCTCGTTTTTGCGGCAGGGGCGGTCGCTGCGGCACCGACATGTCCGTCTATTGCGCTGCCATCAGTGTAGATGGCCAGCGTGTTTGTGTCTTTTCTGGTCTGATCGTGCTGATATATCGCTAACTCGCGTGGTTTTGCTATGCACACGTCAGCCGGCTTCTGCCATGGGGGGAAGAGGTGTGGCAGCCTCTGCTCAATGTTGGTTAGCAGGCCGTCTAGCCGTTCGTTCCAGTGCTCCCTGATTCTGAGCATCGGGCTGCGCGTTTTTGGACAGTCGCGCTTTCTCGAGTCCCACGCGCGTCCCGTGAGCTGGATCAGTTGCCAGTATAGCGGTGCCGATGCCATCCGCAGGAGCGTCTCGCCCATGTGCTTTTTGACTACTTGCGCGGCGGGGAGTAGGAATAGCTCGATGTCGAGCGCCGCTTTCGATGTAGCTCTGAAGGCGCCGGCTATAATTCGAGCCGCCCGATATTGAATCGCTTCTACGGTGTCTGTAAGCCGGGCTTCTATCGGTCTACTGCGCTGGCTTCCTATGGCCCAGATACTGCAGCAGTACAGAATCCGTGGTAGGATAATGGATCTGTAGATCTGGCGCAGTCCCAGGGTGGGGACCCCCCACGTCGAACCCGCGATGCTGGAAAGTGCTGCCAGGGTTGTGGTTGCGCGGGCTTGCAGCTGCTGGACATGCGTCTTGCCGCTCAGCTTCTGATCGAGGAACACTCCTAGGAAGCGGCAGCTGTCGCTGGGGCTGAGGTAACGGCCTCCGAGGGTGATGCCTTGCTCCATGTTGAACCGCGCGGGAGTCTTCGTAAAGTGCGTCAGTTCGTATTTCTTTACGGCAAAGACCGACGCGTGCGTAGCTGCCCATCTCTCCGCCTGGGCATGGGCTTCGGTGAGGAGTCGACAGTTCTCTTCAGTAGACGAGCTGACTGCGAGCAGGTTCACGTCATCTATGTATCCGATTACCATGACTCCTTGTACTGCGCATGTCTCGAGGAGGTCTGCGTTGTAGAAGAGGTATAGCATCGGTGAGAGCGGCGAGCCTTGCGGGATGCCGGATGGGGTGCCGTAGCACGCTTCTGCGCCGTCGCTGAGCTTAAGTTTTGTCTGTCTTTCGGAG
>JAFISB010000338.1:1979-25237 GCA_022560015.1 Diplodia mutila | reverse complement strand
TAATATTAAAACTTTTATATTTATTTATTTATTTAGTTAAATTTATTTATAATCTAGTAGTAAACTTTTTATTTAGTTATTATATTTTATAGTTTTATAAAAATAGTTAAAATAGTTAGACTTAGCGTAGATATCTTAGATAGTCGTAGATATCTAAGGTACTAACTACCTAAGGCCTAAACCGTAATAGCGGCCGACTTTATAGGACAATCGCCTACCGCCTTCCCGACCGCCCAAAATTTTAAAGCCACACGAGAACAAACCTTTGAACAAACTTTCCATCCACCGACACATCGCTTCCCCCTTCACACCTCCCATCCGCGGTCGCCAGTTCCAGCCGCCCACAATGTTCGCAGTGCCAGGCTGGAACCTCTCCGTGCCGCTAAAGGCCGAAACGCCCGTCCGAAAGGCAGGTGGCTCCAACAACTCAAAGAAGCGCAAGAGGAAGGAGGGCAAGCAGCAGATTGCGCAGGTCAGCGGAGAGAATGTGGGCGACATGTGGGCGCAGGTGATGGAAGGCGTGCCGGTAGCAGCAGCTGTGCCGGAGAAGGGCGTGAGCGGCGACAAAAAGAAGGGTGAGGGAAAGCACAAGAACAAGAAGCAGAGGCAGGAGTCCGATGGTGGTGCGGTGGCCGCGAAAGCAGAGGGAAAGGCGGAAGAGCGCAAGGTCGAGGAGGCGCAGGATGCGAAGAGGGGCGAGGGCAATAAGAAGGGCAATAAGAAGGGCAACAAGAATGAGAAAAAGCAGAAGGACAAGCAGCACGACAAGAAGCATCGGCAACAGGACGCCGAACAAGCTGCTGCTGAAACCACTGCCCCCGCGATCCCAGCCGTTCCGCCGGCGCTCCCGCCGGCGAACACGAAGCTCACGCCTCTCCAAGCCAAAATGCGCGAGAAGCTCGTCGGCGCGCGCTTCCGGCACCTGAACCAGACGCTCTACACCACGCCGTCCCAACACTCACTCAAGCTCATCGACGAGGACCCGCAAATATTCAACGAGTACCACGCCGGCTTCCGGCAGCAGGTCGCCGGCTGGCCGGAGAACCCGGTCGACACCTTCGTCTCGCTCGTGCAAACGCGTGGCGCCGTGCGCGAGAACTGGCGCGACAAGATCCTCAAGCGCAAGGAAAAGGAGCACACGTCTGGACGGTACCGCAAGCCAGGAGAAGTGCCACCAGAAGAGGCCGAGGATAGCGACGAGGAAGAGCGGAAGCGTGCGGCGGCGGCGGCGGCGCACCAGCTGAAGCCGCTGCTGCGCACGCGCGGCACCAGCATCATCGCAGACCTGGGCTGCGGCGATGCGGCGCTGGCAACGAAGCTGCAGCCGCACCTACAGTCGCTGAACCTGCGCGTCCACAGCTTCGACCTCGCTGCGCCCAGCCCGCTCATCACAAAGGCGGACATTGCAAACTTGCCGCTGCCCGACAGTAGCATCGACGTCGCTGTCTTCTGCCTGGCTCTCATGGGCACCAACTGGCTCGACTTCATCGACGAGGCGTGGCGCGTGCTGCACTGGAAGGGCGAGTTGTGGGTCGCCGAGATCAAGTCCCGCTTCGGCCGCGTCAGCAACACACGCGAAAAGAAGGTCGTCGACCATAGCGTCGGCAAGCGCCAGAAGAAGAAGGCCGAGGCCGCGCGGAAGAAGAGCGGCGCCGACAAGAAGGACAAGGAAGTCGCCGCGCAAGAGGAAGAAGAGGAGCTCGCCATCGAGGTCGATGGCGTTGCCAGCGGCAGGCAGGAGACGGACGTCTCAGCCTTCGTTGAGGTTCTGCGCAAGCGCGGCTTCGTGCTCGATGCCCCTGATCCATCGCGTGAGCGTGACGCTGTCGATCTGCGCAACAAGATGTTCGTTCGCATGAGTTTCGTCAAGGCCGCTGCCCCCGTCAAAGGCAAGAACGTTAAGGCAAACGAGGAGATCTACGCCGAGAACGCGGCCCGCCTGGCCGCTGAATCGGGCAAGACGTTCAGGAAGAAGGAGCCCAAGGCCAAATTCATCGAGACCGAAGACGACGGGATCGATGAGTCGGCGGTGCTGAAGCCGTGCTTGTACAAACAGCGATAGTTGGGAGAGGCAGTGTGGTGGACAATGATATCTTTCGTGGCGTTATTGGGGCTTGATGATGGCCGGCCGTGGTGGGACAAAAGTTCATGTGTATTGCTCTGGATAGGAATAACGAAAAAGGCGCGCAGTGCGGGTGACACTTCCCTGCACATGCAAGAACAAAGAGCAGTGAGTCATGTGAGACTCATCAGCTACGAATGCCCATCCTGATAGCTCTCCCACTGACTGGCATATTTTCGGCCGGTGTGGCGTACCTGCAGCAATTGGTGTGGGAATGCGAGACAGCGGATTGCTATTGCTTATATTTGAAAAATCGATGAGCAGGATGCGAAAGCTGAAGTGTAGTAGAGCAGGAAAGTGACCGCAAAGCGCCGAACCATGATCTATGCCGCCCACCATGCATCAATCTCCCGATTCGACCGGCCGTTCTGTCCTGGCAAGCCCCGTATCCCTATTCGGTCATGTGCTTTCTTCCTAAAGCCGACACCCGAAAGTATGCCTTTCTTCCCGCTTATCCTTGGAAAAGTAGGCTAGCGGCGTACTCCACGTTTCCGCCACATGCTCGTAGTGCGTTGATGGCTTGCTCCCTCGAAAAGCCTAAGCTAACTAGTTGGTCGATATCAGAAGCTGGGAAGGGAGTAGCTGAAGTATTTCTCTGCTCCGGAGCGCCCAGGGTGCGCCCTTGACCGTGAAAGTTAGAGCCTTGGTGTGCCTGGGCACTGGAGCTTGACTCGCCGGCAGATCCTGATGATGTGGCCGTGGTAGACCCTGCAGGGCGTACGGCACCCGACCTGGTGCCAACCTCTGTACCATTCGGACCAGAAACGGTTGGCTCGTCCATCTGAGCCTCCTCGAAAGACTTTGGTATTTCGGATTCTGGCAAGAAAGGAACTTCGATGCCTTCGAAGCACAGGCAGTTCTTTTCCAAGTCGATCTTGGCCTTGTATCGCTTCAACATGTCCAGTCCGAAGAGAAGATCGACTGATTTGCCTTCCATGACAGTGAATGCGCAAGGCATGATTGCTCCACCGATGCTGATCTCTGCATGGTGTACTCGTCCGAGAATCTTTGCTGTGCCGACGCCGACAGCCATACCCGCGTAGCGATTATCGATGAGCCGTTTGATGCCGCAGGCTTCCGCACAAGATGGGGACATGATGGTTGCTTGTGCACCGGAGTCGACAAAGGCCTTGACGGGATGTCCGTTGACTTCGCAGTTGATGTAGAGCATGGTAACGCGTCCAAAGACTGTATCGATGAACTGTTAGCCTCGGTTTCTCCGCAACGCAGACGCTCCCTCTTAAATGATCCGAGTCCCGAGAAGTTGGACCAACTGAAACGAAAGTGATGTAATCCTTGAGGAAAGCATTCCTGGGAAGGAGGTGACATGGCGGATTTCGTGTCTTGCGCGAATGAACCTTGCAAGCTCCTGGGTGTTGGTTCATAGACAGTGCAAGCTTGTCGTCTGGGATACCTGCACCTCTACAGATTCGGCCACCCCTAATAGTCGTCCTGCCCTTGTCGACCCGGGGTGCCCGTGGCCAGGGTCCCATCCGATTTGTCAAGGTCATATTATGCGTTGCGCGAGGGAGAAGTGCTGCCCTTCTTGATGACACAGCCCCTGCGTATCCGGCGCTATAATTGGAGCTGTAACCTCCAGCTCACAAAGAACCTGTTCTAGACAAGTTCATCGCACTCTCGCCACAGCACAGAATGCCGCGACTGGGTGCGCATGTCAAACAAACGGCCACGATCACGCAGTACAGTAACGTTCGGGAAGTGCATCCGGCCCAGCGCAGCCCGAGGGGAAAATGAGGGGGGGCAGGTTACTGGGAATGGAAACAGCTCAACAAAGGAAGAGATCGCGCTCGACTTGCCTTCTGGATTGTGCTCATAAGCATGCTGCAGGTTCTCGATGACGCGCTCTTGCCGAATCATCTCTTCAATCTTCGACTGGGCTTCGATATTGAAGGGGTCGGCATTCAGCAGGTCTAGCTGACGCTGATGCTCGCGCTGCTGCTCCTCCTGTATGCGCTTCATATTGATCCACTCTTCCCGCCAGCGATTCGGATCGTTCACAGCAGCGGCAAGCTCGGGGCGCGAGTCTTGGAGAGAGCGCAGGGCATTGTGGTCGCCGAGGATGCGCAGCCGCGTCGTCTCGGTCTCGTCGTCCTGCTGAGAGCGGCGTGGCCTGCCGGCTTGCTGTGCCGCGCGCTGGGTCTGAGCCTGGGCCTGGGCCTGGCCCTGCTGCCGCTGACCCTGCCGCCGAATCATCACCACCAGCATGTCGTCATCCTTGATGCCGACCTGCTCAAGCGTCATGGAGTCGCCGGCGAGCGGCTGACCATTGTAGAAGAAGTACTGCGAGTTAACGGGGAAATTTGCCTCGACTTGCACGAAGCCCTTGAGATCGGCCAGGGTCAGACCAGGCGGCAGGTCGAGGTTCAGCAGCTCCTGGTCGGCGGGCTCGTCGGGCGCGTTGATGGATATGGTTATACGCGGCCTTTTGTGGGATTCTGGTTAGCTCGTCGCACAGGCAGGCCGGACAGGCCTGGGGCTGGAGACGCACATCTCGCGCTCCTTGCGTGGTATGCAGGTAACGACGGATTGAGGAACACTTCGTCGCACACCTGGAGCTGGCTCAGGCAACGTAGCAGCGGGCGGCGGGGGGCACTGGGGGCTCGGGGAATGCTCGAGGGCGAGTGTTTCGGCGGCGGCGGGAGGCGAGGACGATTGGGCGCGCGCGTGTCGAGCGAGCAGCACGGTGATAAAGAGCTGGCAGGCGGTGAGGCAGCGCTGCAGGAGTAGGCCGTGATGCGGGAGGAGGATGCGCGCGTCTGTTACGTGTTGCTGCACCGGATGCTGTTGCGTCGTAGCTCGGCGAGCTAGAGAGGCGAATGGCGGGGCACCGGATGACATAATGCTGCCAGCAGCCGGCCCGGCGCTCAGGCACAAACGGCGTGCGGCGGCGGCAGCAGCCAGCAGGCGATGGGCCTTCGAAGCTTGCCCAAGTGACGGTCCATGCCTTGGCAGGCTGCGGCAGGAGCCATGGCCGTTTATTGTGGACCGTAGGGCTTGGTGATGCAGCACCACTACGCTGCGCAACCACGCCCCAACCCAGCACCAGCCCAGCGCCGCATCGCGCAGCATCCGCCCAGCACCAGCACCAGCAGCACCGGCACCAGTGCCAGGCCAGCCCGCTCCAGCCGCATCAAGCAACAACGTCCATCGCCCAGCGGCCCCGAGCACAGCCCCGCAAAATGCCCCGCGATCTCGAGTCCGAGAAGGTGTGCCCGGAATAGCAGGCCCGCACGAGACGCCGCGCTGACGCACTGCAGATGACGCTCGCCGGCCTCCCGCCGCTGACCAAGAGTCCGGCACAGGACAACGCATCTGGCGACGACAGGGACCCGGGCGACAAGCTGATGCACGACATGCAGAAGGGCCGGCAGCGCGACGAGCTGCACCCGCTCGTGCAGACGCTCAATCCCTCGTACACCGACGACTGCGTCAAGCTCGAGAACGCCGCCTTCGCCGAGGGCCAGCGCGGCAGCAGAGAGAAGGTAGGTTGGGTGCCTGCATGTCAAATAGCCAGCCCCCGCGCCAATCCACCACAACGCCCCCGGCTTGCGCCATCGCACATCTCCGCCTGCTCGGCGTCGCAGCTTCCTCTTGCGTCCGCCCAAGGAGCCCTGTGTCGCACGCCATCACGTGGCCCCCGCCCCGCCCGCACTCTGCGCGTCTCATGCTTCTAACGTCGCACCCCAGTTCATCTACCGCCTCACCATCTGCGGCGAGCTCTGCCTCGGCCTATTCACCACCTCCGAGAGCGCTCCAGGCCATGTCGCTACAGTCAGCACCTCTCACATCGTCGAGAGCGGTGCGCCGGAGCGGAAGGAGTTCCTGCTTGGTATGTGTGCTCGATGCCGAGCCGCCGTTTTGCATTGCTAAACCCTTGCAGCCATGGTCTCCGCCACCAAGACGCGCAATGAGTTCGTCTCGGACGATGACATGGACGTGCCGCCCAACTGGCGCGAACAGCCGTACCCCTCCAATGCGTCTGTGGGTCACCAGGAAGATGGCCGCACCATTGCCATCCACTCGCTTGCTGTCGAGCCTGAGGTCCAGGGCCGGGGTCTTGGCAAGACCCTCCTCAAGGCCTACATCCAGCGCATGCAGAACAGCGGCGTTGCCGACCGCATCTCCATTTTGACGTACGAGAGGTTGATCTCCTTCTACGAGTCTGTGGGCTTCGTAAATCGGGGACCTAGCAAGGTGCAGTACGGAGGTGGAGGTTGGGTCAACATGGTATGCCCGTTCCACCCATCGGTCGACCAAGCGGCGAGATGCTAAGCAGGGCAGGTCTTGGAGTTTCCGGAAACCCCCAACGGCCCGAAGAAGGTGGGCGAATAGAAAGCGCGTGTACCGGCCGTGCGGATTGCGGCCAACGAGAGGGATCGGCACCAACGTAGGCATTGCATCGAGTGACAGAAGGATGGTGAGGGTCCTATACCAGCATCAACGGAACAGGCGTTGGGCAACAGAGGCTTCACCGTAAGCCCGCCACGGGCAGCCGAGCGGAAGAAGAAGATAACGAATCAAGATCACATGATACAAATGGAGAAGTCCTGCGGAATGAGTGCCGAGCGTTGTGACGAGCGGGGAGAATGCTGACAGCACGGTGTTGGATTGCAAGGGCTGAAAATCTTTGCGCCACACGGTAGCAGCTAGTGCGGTCCCACCCGCACCAGCCGCCTGAATCGATCCTCCACTTCGACTCTGATACAAGTCGAATCTCTAGGAAATGTCGACGTCAGCAGACCGAATTGGTGGCTGGCGATATCATTTTCAGCACTGTTCGGTGGAGCTGCTCCTGCCCTTTGAACCATTGATGGGGAGTTGCCAAGGGCCACTGAATATCTCCCTTGCTCAGACTTTTCAAACGCCTCGGTTTTCACGCCTCGCATTGATAATCCTCAGTCGCGCCAAACATCGACCAAATACGCCGCTTTTTGGAAGTTTCGCGCCACCGCCACAATAACCAGCATTCTCTGGAGATCATCAACGTGACCGGTACCGTACAATCTCACTAAAGACGCAATCTTGGCAGCAAGGATTACGGATTCTTAGAACCAATAGCACAGCGAGTAAGAATGGGCCACCCTCTTCCCGTCGCTCTTTTATTGGTGGCAGAACCACTCACCGCCAAAATAATCCCTGCTGCCAAGATTGCGTCTTTGGTGAGATTGTACGGTATTGAGAGAGCGGGTGGACTCTCCAAATCAAAGCAGGTCGTTCCTGCCAATTAATCGTCTTGGTTTTCTTCTGTTCCCATCCATGCACGTCGATCATTTAGTGGGCGGTTATGACGCCTCAACGCCGCGGGCGCACCGGGGCTGCATCAGGGCTGCAGTAGTTTGCATCAAAAAGCAAAAGCAGAATGAGTGGAATGAACTCTGACTGCCGTTCGCTTGTCGACTCGGCCCGTGGTACAGCCACGGCATTTTCATTGCCATGCCATTTGCTGCATTAATACACTGACAGCTAGTTTTACTGGCGCCGCCATCGACCTCTTCGAGGGCTGTGCTATGCTTCCAATTTGTTTGCTCACCGAAATCACGCCATGGGCCACAATGGCGTTTGGGAGTGCAGATCCAATATTTCCACTGACGAGTGATCAGCCCACGCGACCCGAGCGGAAGAACTCGCCTCGCTGTGCCTGTGCCCAGCACATGTATCTTCGCAACCCTCGTTTTGATCTCGCCGAACACCATCCTTCAATATCCACCGGAAGTATCGTCGGCACTAGATGATTGGATGGAAGTTTCGAAAATCAGAGTAGATTGTTTTGCATGACCGGCCAGCGGCATGGTGAGCCTCCGCTCTGACATAGTTTGATACCTCAGTCCCTTACCCCGAGAAACCGCCACCGCTAGCCTCCTCTTCTTCGCCCCGGCTAGACGGAAAACAGCCAAGCGGAGATCAGCATGGTGCGAAAAAAAAAAAGCATGGTAACAGCAAATAATACGGTGGCACAAAGTAGGTTCTCTGTAAGCAGGAGGAAGTAGACCGGGTTCCGCACCAGGCTACTACGAGACTAGCTTGACATCTTCCCCACACATCGGCCGTGCCATGACACTCAACGCCGCAAAACACCGTGGAGAAGAGGGAGTATGCCGATCCCGCTTGGATACTGGTAAGAAGCCCAGACCGAGTGATCGGGATTTTGAGGTGGAAGAGCATAGCGCTATACAAGGACGGGGAGATTTGCGGCAGCTAAAACATGCGAGCATTCCTTTGTGTTCCAGCTCCTCGGTAGGCTGCGAACGGAAGCCTAGAGCAATCGGTCGAGAAGAGTCGTTGGAAAGTTGTGTGGCACATGGTCTACGCTGAAGCATATCTATCGGAGAGTGATGTTTCCGGATTCCATTAAAGGATGTGTAGCTGGTCTACGCAGAAGAGAGTGTCTCTCGTCCTTCTCAGCGTTAGGGGTATGATGACACTCGTTGACCCTCGGGCTATGCCAGGCGTAGAGTGGTGGCCATGCGGATGAAACGGCCAATTGGAGCGGAGATCAGCAGGGCAGGTGGGGATGAGGAATTAAGGTACGTGCGGCAAGGTCAGCCGGGCAGGATGATCGACACAGCACTGTTGTTCCTTCCGCAACGACCGGTCTTACTTAGTTAGCGCCCCAATCATAGCTCGGCATCTCGAGACGGGATATGAAGGGTGACGGGGTTTAGTCACACGAGTCTTTCCCGGAGGATTTGCTGAATTTCCCATCGCGACGATGATCAGGCCATTCGATCACAACCTCGGTGCCGTGAAAAACAAAAGGGAAGAGAAAAACCATGATCCACAACCTTGTCGTCTCGAGAGGACTGTTATGACCGTGAAGCCGCGATTGTAGCTCAACTCTGTTCTCAGATTGTCTCCTCAATCCAGCTCTCGTTGACGCCTAGGCTCCACACCGTCATGGTTGACGAGGCGGAAAGCCTATCAGCCTGACGAGCCGTGATAGATCGCTTTGTCGCCGGCAGAGCACTCACAAGCACGTACGTCAAACAGTCGCCACTGTTGGCCCCTCGTTCGACGATCGGCCCACGCCGTTGTCGCGGAGGGGGGTGTGCAGTTGGCTTAGTCTATGTAGTAGCACCAATCAAAGAGACTATGCCGGTCAGGGATGTTGCCTGTCGCTGGTGTCTCGCGCTACACTACGGCAGCGATGTCCCCACGAGGGTAACGAGGCAATACGAGGATCAACCGGGGTTTCCACATGAGGACAGTCTCGACGGCGGAGAAAGGTGTTCAACTGCCATTAACTTTGGGCATGGAAGAGGTTTTAGATTGGGAAAGAAGCCGCGGGCAATAGACCCACGGCTGCGGAGCTATCACCACCAAAAGGGAGCTGTGTGGATGGCGTGGGGTTACTCATAGCCCATGCTTCTTTTCTTGCGCTTGTTTCGAACCAATACAACGTACCGATAACACATGGACTACTACGTAGGGTATGCCTAGATCGTCGTGCGTGATTTGCAAGAGCCAGCCTGCGCCCCATGATCTGACACGGTCGACATGATGTGCAGAGCCAACATACGCCAAGCTGTGAAATGCATGAGAACCGGGCACGATGCTGCCCGCTTCTTCCTTTGATTCGTGCGAATCCGAAACGTAAAGAGACGAAATGCGGGCAATTAGCTGCCGCAAGATGCGCTTTGACCGGAATAAGCAATGCTCAAAATCAACGCATAGCCGCAAAGCCGGGTTGTCCGTAAATCGAAAGAAGCAAAGCCACATACAGGTTTAGAATGGGGGCGGCTGTAATGCTGACTAACGCCTTTATGGATGCCCCCGCGTACGGAGGCTGAGCAAGCACGGTAGTCATTTTAGTAGCCGCCGTTTAGAGCGCTCACGTCGCCATTAATGCCGAAGAAGTGAAACCTGTTACCAAAAACGCCGTTTGTCAGTAAACGTCCGTTGCTATCGTAGTATTTATCCAAATCCCATAGATTGCAGAGCAGCAGACGCAGCGGCGGGCGGTGGAAAGCCTTGAGGATACTGCTGTGAGGAAAGGAAAACATACCAATCCTCAACATTAAGCGTTGTTGGTGCGATTGGCTGCCCCCGGCTGCTGTTGCTCCACGTCTCTTCATTCCCTGACTGTTGCTGCTGATTTACCATATCCATGTGTGCCCATGCACTGGGGTCGCCCTGCGGCCCACTCTGAGCCATTGGCACCGCCCCCGCTCCATTGGGGTTCAAAGGAGGCTGCCCGGGCACAACCGGAGGTGATTGCTGCTGCACGCCTGGATTTGGCGCGTGCATTGACATCTGACGCGAGAGCTGCGGATCCACCATGGAGTGCTGCTGTGTCGGTGAGATGTTGGGGAACGAAAGATTCGTGTCAGCAGGAAAAAGCTGATCCGGCTGGAAGTTCTGCCAGATATCTTGCGAGAGCCCAGGCGTGTCTCTGGTAACAAGGAACAGATCCGGAGGAGTACCAGGATACGAGAATGATGGGTTGAACGGGCTGCCCGGACGAGTCCCTGACCGCGAGGGGCCCATGAAGGCATCCTTGTTCTGCCGCGTCATGTCTGGTGATTGAGCACTCATTGTGGGCACTTGAGGTGGATGTATGTCTCGGGATGGCGTGACTGCTGGTGTTTGCGGCCTCGAACGTTCGTAGGAAACTTGCGGTGCTGGTGGTCCACTTGCAAAGTTCATGTCGATCTCGTCGAATTTGCGTTTCAACTCGTCCCTCGGCTTGGGTATCGTCGTGTGTTGCGCCTGCGGCTGAGACTGAGACATGTTCGCTGGGCGGTTCTTTTGATGCCTCTTCCCAGCTGCCCTTTGAAGCCTATCCTCCAGGACCTTGTTGCCGAGGATCGATTCGAAGAGGGTGTGAACCATCTTTGCGACAAGCCAGACTCTTGAGACGTCCTTCAAGGCCGTCATGCAGACAGATAGCCTTTGCTCGGTGGCCGCGACGATGGACTTGTTGGAAGAACGCATCTGATAGACGTGCATGATCAAGGCGGAGAATAAACTGTAAACACTGTGGGCTGTCAGACGGCGACGTCACCTTTCGGCGGGGTCCAACATACATGAAAGCAGGCGTGTAACGCAACTCATCGTGGCTCTGTAGGCTTTCGATGATGGACGTAATCATGGCGGCTGCCTGATATGCAATCGTGCGAGAGGGGTAAGCCGACTGCTCCATTGGGTCGGTCCGTGGCGAACCCGCCGGAGGCATGTGTGCACGATGTAGTAAGCAGAGAGTGGTGCTGAAAGCTGTCAGTTACCGCCAGACGAAGATGACTTCCTCACTCACTAGTAATTAGCATGCAGCAAGGCTGACCAAAAATGGTGGCGGGACTTCTCCCAGCACACCTCTTTGGGGCAGTGCTGCAGCCAATCAGCGAGCGCCATATCGCTGTGCGTAAGATCGATGGCATTGGTGCGGCGGAACTTCGAAGCCACCGAGTACTGCTGCGACAGAACGAGCCCCATGATCTCGCAGAGTTTGACATAGTTGATGAAGAATTGGACGTGGACGGGATCTGGGTTGTACTCTGCCGGGCGGTCGGGCTCGTCTTCGATGAAGTCGTCCTCGGATATCATCTCAACATCGGAATCCTCGGGGTTGATGGCCACCGGCCGTCCCAGCGCAACAGCCACCGAACGATCGCGCGAGAACAGGGTCCACCAGATACGCTTCCAGAGTCGTTTGTCCGACCGGCTGAGCTGTGATCCCTCAACACTAGAGGGAGCTTAGTACCATAGTTTACTTTGGTTGGAACAAGAGCGTTTACCTTCTGTGCATGCCAGAGCCCTGAGCCACCACGATGGCGACCCGGCTCCAGTAAAAGACGTTTTTGGTCACATCTGAAGGGGCTTAGCGTAACCTTAGCGTTGTTTGCAGGATGAAACCATTACCTTCTGGACCCTCCCAATACCAGCCCATCAAGATAAGTGCCTGCACCATTGTGACTCGGTCGTCCTCGTAATTTGCATCAAAAAGGGCCTTGGCGCGTTTGTAGAAGGTCATGGCGGCCGGCGTTGTGGATCCGCTGGAGTCCATGAGCTGCGGATTCGTGCACACGCGTGATCCGGCGAGCAGTATGGCCTGGAGGAGCAGCAGCGAGGGCGGATTCTTCGGGTCCCGGTACTGTCTCATAAAACGGCTACGGTTGATGACGGGCACAACGGGGGCAACCCATTTGAAAAAGGCGTCGACAAGCTCGTCGCAAAGAGCGCGCGGCGGCAGCAGAAAAGCGCCACGCGTATGTAGAATGTTGATCTCCATGTCGTCGAGCTCGTTGACGCGGGCCTTCGCCCCCCGTACGTTCTCCGGAAGCGGGTAGTGCACGACATCTGTGGTTCCGTATCGATCGTGAACGAGCAGGGACAGATTGGATGATTCACCCAGATACGCGACGCGGCCGGCCTCCTTGATGGGTGCGCGGGCAAACTTGGGCTTCATAAACTGCACATACGAACGGTTGTGAGTGGCTTGCTGGGCTGCGTAGGTGGGCGGCAGGCTCGTGGAAGGAATGCCGTCAGGAGAATTAACTACCGTGGTTTTTTCGTCTCGACTCAGGTTCAGCCCGGTCGGGTTCGAGACGGTGGTGGCGACGGTGGTGGCAGGCGACTCGGCGGCCGTTGTGGACTCACGCCTGGGGGCGCCATTCTGCGGCGTGGTAGAGCCTTGGTCACTATTCGCGAGGGGTCAGCCGGAGCAGCTCCTCGCACAGCTGAGGCGCCGACACGTACCTATCCGTCTCCTTCTTGCTGGCAGTCTTTTTTCGCTTGGGCGTGGGGATCCGGCACTCGATAGCGAAGGCGGTGCAGTTGGTGCAGGGCACTCCCAAGCTGGCGGCATCGCAGCGGACCTGGCGCGCTTTGGTGAGCTCGAGCAGACGGGCGTTGCGGGCGGGCAATGGCGGTTACGAACCTTTCGTGCATGGCATGTCTGTCGCGCGCGGAGCTGTCAGCCAAACGAACAACCTCGGTGCCGAGGCAAACGCGGTGTGGGCGTCGCGCAAGCGGCAACGGACCAGCCATATGGGAGACCTACCTCGCAAGCCCGGGAAGCGCGCTGCCTGTTTCGCACAACGCGGTCAGGGACGGGTTCGCACAGCAGCAGCGGCGCGCGCGACTCACCTGCGGAAGCTGGAATGCGTGGACGACTGCGAGCCCGGCTGCGCGGGCGCGGGCTGGGCGCCGTTGGGCGCGGCGGGCGCGGCCATGGCCATGAAGCTGCCCTCCTGGGCCATGGTGTTGGTTTCTCTGTTGTGCAGGCCAGGTGCAGTGGAGCTCGGGGAACGCTGGCGGTGATGGGGGGCGCTGCTTGAGCGGGCGGTAGCCTAGGTAAAGGTGCCAGAGATCAGATCCTTGCGGCCGATCACACCTGAAGCTGCCAGGTCCTGCAAAGGGAATGTGGAGAAGTCGCCGCTGGCCGGAAGCTTGCGCGCTTGGCCGTTGACCCTCTTACCTCGAGGAGAGCGCACGCGGGGGGCCAGTCGGCGTCGCTCACTCAGCACACGCGGGCGCGGGTCCTGCGCGGCCGCCGTGCTCCCACCGGCCACGGCTGCTAACGGGGTCAGGAAAGAAAGCAAAAGCAACGAGCGATCGCCCTGCGCTTGAAACTGCCGCCAGACTGTTGGCCATCGCCGTCGTCCTTTGGCTGTGTGGAGCCCGCAGCGGCCCGCAAACGCTTCGCGCTGATGAGCCCACCACTGATGCGGCCCTCCCCACAGTGGTCGTCCCCGTTGCCTCTGCGCACAGCTCCCCTAAAATGGTGTGGCGCCGTGACTGGCGTGCAGAGCCTGCTGATTGGCCCGCGCCGTCGCCTGACACCCTGGATGCTGGAGGATTTTAAATATCACCAGGCGAGCACTGCCTTCTGCTCTTGCGGCGCCCCCTGCAGCGCCCTCCACCACCGCCGCGTTTCCAGAAAGCGTCGTGGCGCGCTCGTGTTCGAGGTAGAGTTGCCTTCTAGATTCCTCGACAGGGTACACCCTGCCAGCCTCATCTATCGAATGCTGCAGATCTGCCACACTCATCGGGTGATGCTTTCTTGATACGGCCGTACTGTCCCCTACGCAGCACGTGCAAAACACCATTAACTACGCCGCCTCCCGCCTTAACCTGAAGCCTTCCAGGACCAGCGCTCGCTGGTCCGCCGTCATGAACTCCAACCGGATGCCATTGACTTCACCGCGTCTGACATCCTCCTCCTCGACCCACAAGTAATTCTGATGCTCGACGGGGTCAAGCCTGATCGCAATTGCCTCGGCCTTGCCCCCCTCCTGTTCGGCCACCTGAACCTCGAATGCCAATTTGAGCCAATTCGTCCCGTTCTCCCCCGAACCCGTCCGGAACTGCACTCCTGCGCCGACCTCGTGGTTGATGGACGTGACGTGAAGCCCTGTTTCTTCTTCCAGTTCTCTGGCCACTGCGTGCAGGACCGTCCCGTCTTCCGCATCGACGGACCCGCCCGGCACCTCCCAGACGTTTGGAAACGCTCGCTCCGTCGCACTGCGCTGGACGAGCAGCAGCCGCCCGGCATGGAAGACGAGTGCTCCGACTGCAAGCTGCTGCCACCTCGGATGACGTTGCAGGTAGGCCTGGTGACTGACCGACAGATGCGCAAGCTCTTCCGGCACGGTAAAAGGCCTCGCCAAGGAGACGATCCCCTGGCCTGAAAAGTCCCGTGCTGACATTGCGAGGAGGTATGTAGTTGCAGTTGAGAACGATGCAGGAAGACTGGGGGGTTGGAGAGCGGGGATGAACGACGTTGTTTCTGCACAATCGAGGTGGATGCGATGTTAGGTACTCGCATGGCTGTGCGTCCGCCGCATGTTATCAGTGGACTGCTGCCTGTTTGCGTTGCTGCCTCAGCTTCTCCAGCCGCACACAGCCAGTATTTGCTAGCCCCGAAAGAGGAGACAATGAAGCCTCGCAGGCCCAGCACGGGGGCTGTGTTGATGCTCGGTCAACAATGGGCTGTCACGGCCACTGGGTGAAGTGGTCGTGTGGGAGCTCCTGCTTAGTCATCGACCCTTTCTCGCTTCGCTTGGCTCCCCCGCATTATTTCCCCCAGCTCGACGCCTCGCCTCCGCTCTCGTGCACGTCATTCCAGCTTCCGAGCAACCCAAGCGCCATCACTGCCCACGGAGCGGCCAGAGACACTGTTCCTACAAAGCCCCATTTGACGCGCCCAAGTCGCTTCTGAGAAGAGTATTCCGACGCGCGAAGGTGGTGCGCCGTCCGCCCTCACCATTCGCCGGATATCCCGAAAAAGGGAACCCGGGCACGTACGGCCTCGAGGCGGGGTTGTTGCTGCCGCTGCTCCTGCAACTCAGTCCCCGTACTCAACCGGAATACATAAGCGCCGTCAGCCGCCACCATGTCGAAGAAATACGTCAAGCTCTCCGCAGGCTTCAACGTCGACGCCTCAAACTACTATCAGCGAACAGTCAACAACAACACCGGCGAGACTAAAGTTCTCAGCCAAGATCAACCCGTCACCGGCACAGCCAAAGTCACCATTACCAACCAGCCCCTCAAGATTGAGCACAGCTGTACTTCCGGGCCGAACCACACCGAGCACCACTCATCCTGGACACCCAAGACTGAGAAAGATTCACGTACAGCTTCAAACGAAGCAAAGAAAGGCGCCGATTACGACAGCGCCGCTCTCTTCGAGTAGTACCCAGTGGCATCAGCATCCTCGCGACCAGCCATGTCGGATATCAAGCCCCTTCGCATCGCACTCGGCTGCGACGACGCCGGCGTCAGCTACAAGAACACTATCAAAGCCGACTTTGAGAAGAATGATCTGGTGGCGTCGGTAACAGACGTTGGCGTCGACGCAAATCACGACAAGACTGCTTACCCTCATATCGCCGTCGACGCGGCGAAGTTGGTCAGTGAAGGCAAGGCGGATCGTGCTCTCCTGATATGTGGCACTGGGCTGGGCGTCGCCATCAGTGCCAACAAGGTTCCTGGCGTTCGTGCTGTCACGGCGCACGATAGCTTCAGCGTCGAGAGGGCGATCCTGAGCAATGACGCCCAAGTCCTGTGCATGGGTGAGAGGGTAGTTGGTCTGGAGGTTGCACGGCGATTGGCCAAGGAGTGGCTGGGCTATCGGTTCGACCCGTCAAGCGCGAGTGCCCAAAAGGTTCAGGCCATTACAGACCACGAGAAAAGGAACTTCGATTTGCAGTAGTCGTAGGTTAGTATTGCCGGCTGCGGAGAGTGAGTGGACTTTCACACGCATCTTCCTATTCAACTACGTCGTCCCAGTTGAGGAGTGCTCAGCGTTTACCACGCACTTTAAAATATGAATATCCAATTTCTGTCACCAAGTCCCATGCTGACGTCCAGTGCCATCAATGAATGGTGTGATCATCGTTAGAACGGCTTGACGCTTAAGGTCGGATAATCTAAGTTTAACTATGATTCTCAAGGCCGTTGGTACTTGGTATATCTTAACAAGATAGTTTTATGAATAGGAGGGCTTCCGACGATTCAATGCAGCCGAACAAGACGTATACTATGCGCCTGCAACGTAGTTCGCTTATCCTTAAGCTGCCTCTGAATTAGCTAAGCGATCTCGTTTCCTTGGAGCATGCCTGGAAACGTTGGCGCCTCGCTCCATTCTGCGCGGAAAGACCTTATGCACCTGACTCATGGTGTACTGGAAACTGAGGGTGTACAAAGTGACGTAGCCTGAAGCGTATCATGCCAGACTGGTAAAAATAACTAAGATACTTTTTTTTTTGGTGTACTGGAAGTCTCGCGCAATGAGCACCTAGCCATTCTTCCGCCGCCCGCGAGTTCCAAGGATGTAGCCGCGCTGGCCCGAAGCGCGTCTCTGCGAATTCTCGGGCGCTAAAGCGGCATGGGCGTCAGGGACGTTTACCCAAAGTAGAAGGTCAGGTGCCTATAACCTTGCACATTCCAAGAGGTGGGGAAGAAGTCGGGCCCCGCTCCATGGACCAAGGTTGAGAAGAGTGACGGTGGCATATGAACATACGAGAAAGTGTGCAGTCTTCGCCACCACGCGTAGGGGACAAGATGCCTGATGAAAGTGTTTAGCCCTGGTAATTTCGTTCAAACAAAAGGTTCTAGGCTACAACTTTATAATCTTCGGTAAGACGCGTTCTAAGCACGCCAACATTTACTTGCTAGTCCTCGCGGACCACGTGAATCGCAAACATGCCACATCGAGGCCCACAAACGTTGGAAGAGCAAAAGTACAAACGACCGCCGCTCTTGCATCTTCCCATCTTCCCTTATTCAGAATTCCACACTTTACCCATCCAGCACCTGGAAGTGCGCGTCGCTCGGCATTCTTCCATTGATATCCAGCACATCTTGTGGACACGCGCTCATGACCACGACGGCATCTCTCTCCGCTCTCAGCACGACGTAATCCCCCGGCTTCGTCACCGGATGCTCGAAGCTCAAATCCTTCGCATACGTGGCCCCCACCGTCGGGATGTTCATGAACAAGTTGAACGGATCCGGCACCCTTCCCCCCAACCTCGCCTGTAGCTGCCTCAGCCCTTCCCTCTGCACCGGGCTCAGCCCCAGCGCACCACTAGCCTCCGCCGATGAGGATGATGTAGATAGTAGCGCGTCTAGCGCATCCCAGCAGTTGTCCGTGCAAGACTCATGATACCCTTCGACGCCGAGCTCGGCGTAGCGCCACCGGTCGCACGCCGCGATAAGCGTATCGTGGACGCCCGGCGATGTGTCCTCGATGATCGTCACCATCGGAGCGCGCTTCTGGCTGCGCAATGCGTCGCCAACTGCCGGATGCGTCTTGCCGAGGCTGGCACGTGTGTGGCTCATGGACGTGTACTCAGGCACGCTGGCGGCGAAGTTGGCCGGAGAGCTGTATGAAGTGAGCGAGGAGGCGGTGGCCGCGGGGAAGAGGGGTGCGTCCAGAGCAGAGTCAGGAGGTGCGGTGGGAGCGGCGGGCAGGGCGAAGGCCCACGTATCGACGACCTGTGTACCGGATGTGTTGATGATTTTGATGCGTTGACCGCGGCGGACGAGGGTTGCAGCGCCTCGGCGAGCGGGAATGACCCGGGTAAGAGGCTCAATCATGTCTTTTGATTGTGGGATAATGGCGGATAAGTCGTAATATCCAGATGTAGATGAGCTGTATGGAGGGTTTTAGTATCCAGGCGGATGCGGGCAGATGAAAAGCTTCACAAGGCTGCAGGCTTGATCAGCTCTCACCGCGTACCCCACCATGATCGGCATTGGGGCTCGCTTGCCGTAGCTCTATCGTCCATGGCGGTCGATCCGACACGGACAAGCCCCATTTCTTGACCGACAGTGTTGAACGGGTCTTCCAGCTTGGATCAATATGTATATCTGAGGTCGTGGTGCCTCGGAGGTAGATGCACCGACTTTGTCTCGACCGCCGGATTACCGCATGGAGGATTCCGCGCGCCTCTTCCGCAGCGTCCACCGACAGCGGGTGATTTGTGTTCGGAGCACGACGTAGCACCTCGTAAGCTGTGGTTCGTCCAACGTGGCGTTTGATAGATGGGCTGGTGGTGATGTCCGCAGGCGTAATCGTCGGGCGTGCCTGAAGCGGCGTATCGGCCAAGTGCCGAAGGGAAAGACAAGAGGGAGGTGTGGAGGATTGACTCTGACAGTTCGGCAGTTGAGCTGGCATCTGCGTGTGTGACCCACAAGATGGCGATTGGCGGTTTGTGAGCAAAGAAGTCGAGACGGCAGGAGCTGGCGGGTTGCCGCAACGGGTAGGCGCGGCGTTAGTCATCATCCAGCGGCTCGGCTGCCGCGTTTTCCAAAACACCAACTTCACGCATCGCGGGTCTCAGCCCCTGGATACGTCAAAACACCAACTGCTGCGAGCTCGCCCATCGCCCAGATCTCCGTTTCCGGTCGCCTGATCTTTCTCGAGCCGCAGCGCCGCGCTTCGCATGCCGTGCGTCAAAACATGCAGAGACACGTCGAACCACCGTAACGCGTCGTGGCGCTGGCACTGCGAATCCAGCGTCCCCCACGGCCGTGCCCGCGAGGTGGAGCGGTGCCGCAGAGCATATTTCTATGCTTATCTTGCAATTTGCCCGATGGGGTATAACTCTGACCCTCTAAGAGGGCGTGCGCTGCGCCGCCTTATTCCCGTGCGCCTTAACGCCCGCGCTTAAACCTGCTCGCGAACACCCGTCTTGCGAACTGGTCTGTTCCGACGCCAAATGCTGAGGATCCAAGACGTGCCAAGCTCATGCTTCGCCCAGCTATCGCGCGGCTTGACCATCTGGGCGTCCTCGCGGAGTCGCGCCCCACAATTCCCCGCTACTCCAAAACTCGTATCACGGGCCTTCTTCCACTTGCCCTCTAGGCCCGTGTGTGAGCAGCCGCCCGGCCACCCGAGCCTCAAAGCCGCATCGCTGTAGCAATACCGTTTCGCCGTCGTCAATAGTGGGTCTTTGCCGTCCATCACCAGCTAGCTAAAAGCCCGAGGGAGCGACGCCGTAACTCACCTTCTTGCTCACCAGCCTTCGCTCATCACCACTTCCATTCCATCCCATTCAATCTTCGGGCCCTGGTGGTTCTAATTACTTACTTTCTCTTCGACACCCGTTTACTGTCCTTTGATATTTTATTTCCCCTCCGTGCCGGTCACGTCTTTTCAACCCACCGTAAAAATGCAGTTCACCTCTTTTGTGGCTCTCCTGGCCGGAGCTTCTACCGTCTACGCTCATGGCGTCATCCTTGCGGCTGAGGGCGACAAGGGCAAAAGTCGAGGCTTCCTTGGTGCGTATGCCAGCCCTCCCCGACTGTTCTGGCCGCTAACTCGGATCATGCAGTCAACGAAAACGTTGCGAGGAATTGCACCGACATCAGCCCTTGCCAGCAGGACAGCACCATCATCCGCGATGCCGAGATCACCCAGAACATTGTCAACGGCTGTGGCCGCACCGAGCTCAACGGCAACATCGATATTGGCGAGCAGACGGAGAACGAGCTGGCAGCCAACCGCATGACCAAGGTCGCCAAGGGCTCATCCGTCGCAGTCACCATTCATCAGGTGAATGCTGATGGTGCCGGCCCCTACGAGTGCGATTTAGACGAGTCGAGCAACGTTGGTGCCTTCACAAAGCTCCAAGTCTCCAACAATGTGCCGGGTGAGAACGGTCTGTCGGATGCGAAATTCAAGGACTTCACCATCAACGTTCAGATGCCCGACAACCTGAACTGCACTGGCGGTGAGCACCCCCCTTTCTACAATCATGCAAGCCCGCAAACTGACAAAGACACCTACTAGCATCCCCCGGCAACATCTGCACCGTGCGCTGCCGTAACAATGCTCTTGCTGGCCCCTTTGGCGGCTGCTTCGCCGTGCAGCAAACCGACAACGATGGCCGTCCCCAGGACCAAGCTGCTGGCAAAATTGAAACCGCCCAGACCCTCGACGGTATTTCCAAGCAGATCCAGGTCAACCAGGCCGACTTCAAAACCGCGATCGAGGCTAACAAGGCGGCCGGCGCTGCTGGCGGTGGTGCGGGCGCCGCGGCGGCTGAGGCCTTGATCAACGGTACAGACAACGCAGGTGCAGCGGCGAGTGCAGCGGCTGCGGCTGATTCTGCGAACAATGACAACAACGGTAACTCGGACAACAACAACAACAGCAACCAGAACAACCAGAATAACGACAATGGCGGGAACAACGACAGCAACAACAACAACAACAACGACAACAATGGTGGTGGCAACAACGGTTTCGGATTCGGCAACGGCTTCAGCAACGGCTTCGGCAACGGCTTCGGCAGGGCCAAGAGGCAGGTCCTTCACAAGCGACTTGCTCTCCCGCTCTTCTCCTAATGCTCATTCGCCTATCCCAACAGGCAGCAACAAGCGAAGCCGCAGCACTCTTCAGCCGCAACACCTCCTTCCCTTTCTTCGGCTTCGGCGGTGCAGGTGGCCCACTTGAGTGAGATCATGCGAACGGGACTGAAGAAGGCGATTGCTCATTCCAGGCACCGGCGCTGAGCTGAGTCGAACAAAGGAGGAGAGAGAGATGGATACCATGCGCACAGATAGCGCTTTCTTTTGTCATAACCGCCACTGCTATTTACTATACTTCTTCTTAGACTTTTGGATGTGGAAAAGCGAAGTGCCCTTTAAACTTATGTACTATTATGCCCGCCTCTGTGGTGGACGGGTTTCATGGAATGCAGCGTTTGCTCAAAGTCCATCCTCAAGCCTGTCGGTTGTGAAGCCATCTGTGATCAGTGGCAATAAATGTCGATTTCTCGCATTGACATTGGTAAGTCTTGCTTCTTTGCTAATGTGTTCAGCTACTTGTTAGCCGCATGTTAGTACTCTCATGAGGACAGAGTCTGGCGGGGAAGTTACTAGGGAAGGAGTGGATAGCCTGCATTTAGCATGCGTGTCAGCTTATGCAGTGTGATTGTACAACGAACACCATGGCCTCGATCCTCTTATCCTGCACAGTGGTCACTAGGGCGTGACTTAGGTGAAATGATTTTGAAGGCACATTAACATGTTTAGTAAGTACCGAAAACCCCAAGCTTGTTCGTCTACTACTTCCAAAGCCAACTTCTTAGAAGTTGTGCCCGTTCGTATTTCCGATAAGTAACACAAGCATGCCGTGACACCCCAAAAACCTCAGCTTTCATTTACGCATGGTACCATTGTCCTCTTTTAGGAAGAAGCTAAATGCATGAGCGATCCTGCCATGTGCATCTTCCACATTTTCCGTGGACTCATGCACCCACCCTTGACGCTTCTGGAGCCCTGAACTGGCGCCACCAATTTAGTTGTCTGCACACCGCGCCCAACCAAGGCCACAAAGTACCCCGGACCCGTCGTTCCTCTGAGCTTTCAGCACCACCTTTCACTTCCAAACTGGTCGTATTTGGCTCATACAATCTGTTCCAAGTCCTCCCACCATGGTGGCATCATTCGTCCTTCTATTACTGACCTTACTGCTGGCACTCAGAGCGAAAGGGTCCTTGCAAGATGAGAACAGCAGAACAGCCACTAATGCGACGAATGCGACGAATGCGACGCAGCCTACGCCAACTGGTCCAACCACGATGGATGCCATGTGCGGACCGGACCACAATAACACCGTCTGCGTACTCGACGGCATAGCGCCGTGCTGCAGGTTCGTCCGCTTCCCACCTCTCTCTCCACCCATAAACCCCCACATCCAAGACAACCTTTGCTGAACCACCCTCTCCTCCTTTCAGTCAGAACGGGTAAGTCCAAAGCCCCACAACCTCCCTGCGCAAACTTCCCAACGCGACTTCCACAGCTTTTGCGGCGGCGATAAGCGCTACTGCTCCGCCTCAGGGTGCCAGCCTCTCTTCGGCCTCTGCCACGTCCCAAATAGCAGCACTCTCGGCAACCCTGCCTGTAGCTGGTCCTCGCAGGGGACCAGTCCACGCTGCGATGGCCAGTGCGGCGTCGACCATAACAATGCGCTGTGCGACGCCTCCGCCGTCGCCAACGCGTTTGAGGAGCTGGGTGTATTCGGATATGGGCCGTGTTGCAGCAAGGCGGGCTTCTGCGGAAACACGAGCGAGCACTGTGAGAGGGAGATGGGTTGCCAGAGCGGATGTTGGGGGAACGATGACGACGATGGAGCGTCGTCAACGTCGTCGGCAAGTGGGGCGGCGAATACGGTGACGGTGACGGCAACGACGACAGCGAGTGCGACAGGTGCTGCGGTGGTGGTAAGGGGCGTGCCGGAAGTGGCTTTCGCGGTTGTACTTGGGGCTGTAGGGGCGATGCTGGGGATTTGAGAGCGTGAAGGGCGGATGCTTGGTTAGTAATGTTAATGGGCAACTGGTGGTTCGATGCTAGTCCTGCACTTTACTACACAGCCCAGACAATATACGCTGAGCCACGCAGACGTCTGTTAATACTCTATTGCACAATACATATATCTGACTTAAGTTTATACGGCGAACTGACTCGGAGACCTAAAAAGCTAAGGCTTTAGTAATTCTTACTGATAACTTCGTAGTAGTAAAGATTTGTCTCCCAGTGCCTGGATGACACCTTCGGGGAGGTGGGGATTCTTTGATGAGACACCCCCCCCCCCCCCCCCCCCCCCCCCCCCCCCCCCCCCCCCCCCCCCCCCCCCCCCCCCCCCCCCCCCCCCCGCCCTCAC
>JAFISB010000337.1:0-25243 GCA_022560015.1 Diplodia mutila | reverse complement strand
GATAGCGAAAGATCTTTTACCTAATAGTTTAAATAAGAACTATAACATCGAGAAATTATATAAGAAGTTACTACTCCCTATACCCCTACTTAAAACGGACACTCTAAGAGGTTAGAATACTTACTTATCCTTAAAGCACGCGTAATACGTGTAGGAGTAAACCTATCGGAGTTCTTATAGCTAGAAGCGGTTAGAGTAGTAGCTTATATTTATAATTAAACCTCTATCTAACGTCTTTATTAGAAAATACCGTTTAAACTTATTTATAATGTTAAACCTAACGTGTTTTATATAAGGGTATATAGTTGTAAAACCTACGCTCTTAATAAAACTATCCCTCGTAGTAATAAGCTATAAGAATAAGTACTTATTAGTTATCTTATTAGATACGATTCTACTAATATCTACCGCGTGTAGTACCCTCTAGGGGACCGCATTATTCGCTTAAGGGACGTCACCTTTAACGAATCTACCTTCTACTACCTAGAGAAGTAAGAAAGCTATACTAAGCTTCTAGAAGCGAAAGAAAAACCCGCTAAGGTCGTTCTACGTATTCGCTTAAGCTTAGAAGATATTATTAACTTAGATAAGTCGTTATCTAAGGAAAATTTCACTCCTTAGACACGTTATATAAGTAAATAACCTAAAGATTCTATTCTAATCGGGTAAGATAATACCCCTTAAGGTTTAAATACGTCGTTTAACTAAAGCGAGTAACCCGAAGATAGTCTATACTATTATCTAAATAAGAAAACCGGACCTAATTATCGCTTACCTATACTAACCTTATTAAACGCGGAGTAACCCCCGTAGGAAATAAGCTCGTAGAGCTTATCTAATACTTCTAAACGTCGCTAAGACTTAGGAGGTAAAGCCGAGCAGGCTTCTAGACGTTAAAGACGTTTACTACCGGCTTAATACGATAATAAATATAATCTAGGCGTCTTAGAGAATAACTATACTCCTCGTATAAGCGAGATAAGAGGACCCGAAGTTATTTTCGCCTAAAGAGAAAGGTCGCGTAGGTATACGTACCTAATAATACTATATAATAACGTATTTAGCTACTAATTCTAGAGGTTATCGTTTACCTCCGCACTTATAACGAAGTATTTAATTACTTATCGTTAATAAAAGTAAGAACTAACCGCCTCTCCTAAAACTTAGCGAAGTTCTAAGAAGTAATACGCTACCCTCGTAATAGAAGAACCTCTTAATAATATAAATAAGATTCCGCGGATCTACCGCGATTACCTACCCCCTAAACTACGCTACTATAAGAACGTAAAGTTATATTCGCTAAGTACGTATTTTATACGAGCTATCGATCTTAAGCTACGGTAAGCCTAGAGTAAGAAGATATAGACGATTATACCGATCTATAAAGTCTAAAAGATAAATAAGGAGGTTATACCCCTTATATAGGTCTTTAAGTATAAATTTAACGAATACGGCTATCTAGTAAAGGTTAAAGTAAGAATTTACGTACGGGGTAATCTTTAAATAATTAACTAAAATATTTACGCTACTACTCTAGCCTTCCGCATCTTTCGAGCTCTTATAGCGATTATCTACGCTTTTAATTTTAAAATAAGATAGTATAACGTCGTTAATATATTCTCTTACGTTCTATTAGACGAGAAAACGTTTTATAAGCTATTTAAAGATATATATCTATCGCTAGACTAGATTCTACGTCTTAATCGAGTACTATACGGCCTAAAGAAGTCGCTAGCCCTCTAGTAATAATACTTCTATAATACTCTAATCGAATTAGAACTAGAACTAGTATCTAATACCCTCTACCTCTACGCGAACTATCGCCTCTTTATATTCTTCTTTATAGATAACGTTATTATAGGCTTTACTAAGTAAGATAAGGCATTCGCTAACGCATTCTAAGAAGACCTCTTTAAGCGCTATAAAATACGTATAATAGGCGAGGTTTAGTAGTTTTTAGTACTTAGAATCGTTCGCGATCGATAGAAGCGCTTATTATAGCTCTCTTAGAAGTTATATATTAACGCGCTATTAGTTAGATATAACGTTAAGAAGACGAATATTATAATACCCCTACTCTTAGAAGAATAGTTAGTACCTAATACGGGTAAGGACGCCTTACTAGAGAAGGTTTATACGTATTAAAGTAAGATTAGTTTAATCTAGTTTACTACCGTAAGTATACGCTCCGACGTCTCTTATACCTCCTCTATACTATTCTTCTACCTTACTAACCCTTTCTCGCGCTACCTTTAGCTTGCTTAAAGAGTCCTAGAGTATCTCGGTAATATAAGCAACCTAACCATCTACTATAACGGTAATACGCCGGATAAATAGAATATCTTTACGATTAGTAGCGATACCTCGTATGTAAACGACCTCGCCACACGTAGAAGTTACTAAGGGTTATTAATTACCCTATTCGGAGCCCTTATAGATTAGAAAGCGTCTAAATAACTAACCGTTATAACGTTAATAATAGAAGTAGAGCTTCTAGCCCTTTTAGAAACCGCTAAGTAGTACTACTAGTAGAAGCGATTCTTCCGCGGAGTTATATTCGATTCTAGATACCTCCTTAAGATCTAGTATAATAATAAGTAAACACTTACGCTTATATAGAAGAACGCTAGTAAACTAAATACTAAGCTTCGCTATATCGATATTTACCACTACTAGTTGCGATAGGAGGCTTAATCGGGCAACATTTACTTTTACTAGATACTAACGGTAGATATACTTACTAACGGACTTACTAAGGCACTACCTAAGTAGAAGTACTAAGCGTTTATTTAACACCTTAGACTCGTATACCTACTTTAAGCGCATCTATTACGTTGTCTTATTCCGTAATGGGCTACCCTAAGGAACCGCGTGCCTAAAATAGCCGTGCTTTATTAAGTAAACGGCGAGGTATTCATCTTTTTTTAACTACTACCTAAACGGGTAATCCCCTTTTTTTGCTACTATATAAGTAACAATAGCTATTTATTTCTTTACTATAATAGTAGGACTAATCGGGCGTATTTCCTACTAGGCTACGCCTACCCGAGTAGTCGTAAAACAGATTCTTTTATAATTATCTTTTACTAGTTAAAAGGTCGATTCTCGTTATAAGTAGATTCGTTACTTATTTAAGCCTTAATACCATTCTTTTATATCACGCACTGCCTAATTAGGCACTACGCGAAGGAGGTGTGTTGCAATATAAGCTGTTTTAGTACTAGTAGATAGCTTAGTTATCCGCATTAGGTTATAAAGGCACCTTCGGGTGACCCTCCCCTCTGCTCCTCATGCCACTCCTTAGCAGGAGTCCAATACGATCCTTCTTCATCATTTTTTGCAACAGTTCAGATATGGCGAACTTGTGTCAAATTCAGGTCCTTTTTGCCGGGCAGGTCTGGCTGGCACATCATAGCCCCGTGGTCATGCAGCGAGAGATACCAAGAAGCTTCTTAACCGTTCCTATGTTTGCCGGTTCGCCATCTTAAAAATCGGGGTAATCTTTCGGCGAGGCTGATGTATTAATTGTGATGAGACAATGGTTTATTCGAGTCACCGTGCTTGATGTGTGTCGTCGTACTAACTCAGCGCTATTCGAATGTATGCAAATATCTATACTACCACGCGGTAGATTGTGGAAGCTTACAAATCGAGATGTTCCCTGGCCGAAGCAAGTCATGCATATTCCTGGTGAGAAAAAACAAATCTTCAACAGCTAACACAGCTACCGGGGACCTCAGCTTTAGAGGCAACGTTTTAGGTATAGCACTGTTGAGCGAGAATCTAAGCCACAGGCCACACGAGGTTTAAGCCCTTGGTGCCCCGCCGAAGATGGTGCACTCTTCCTACGTAGGTAGTTGAATCTAATATCTGGACGAGTTTGTTTACGTTTACAGTCAACATCTACGTCCAGATATTAGATTCAACTACCCATGTAAGATGGTGTAATGTTACTGTATTACAGATCTGTGGGGGCAACTTGCTGGACATAACGTCTCATCGTTTGAAAAAAAAAAAAGGGGGGGGGGGGGCGAACGATCAACCGCAGAAGTAGACTCTCCCAGATATGGGGTCCGTTACTAAAGACATCGCAGCGACAGAAACTTCCGAACAGAGCGAACAGGCTGAATAACCACCGAGTGGGCATCAGCCAGTAGAGAAATCCTCTGAAGACAATATCGCTCCATTCCCCCGATATGAGATGTTGACTATTGTCAACCAGAAGTCTTCGTTCCCGGTACTCGGAATCGGGCTGTTTAACGCGCGAGATCATGCATCATAGGTGTATAAAGCCACTCTACTATTAGACATCCTCAGGCCTACGGAAGCTTTATATTTTTCTACTTAAGTAGTCTGCTTTCTTGGTTTTCATAAGCAACAACGCTTGCTATAAAACAGTCCTCATATATCATCTGCTTATCGAGCCTTCCGCTGGCTATTCGAAATCGGATTTTTCTTCTCTTTCCGGGCCGGTACCGCCTTCTGGTTGAGGTTGTTCTGCTTAGGTTAAGATTTTTCCACCCAAACCTCTACTTCTGCGGTTTCACACTGGGCTTAGTGGTACAGTAGGTAGCTTGAAGAGTCTATTCACGCCGCTGTAGCTTCTAATGCTTGCCTACGTCCGGGAATCCCATTTGGATTCCTCGTAAGAAACGAGCAGCGTTCATCACAAGGCACTGAGAGGTTCAACTTTTTTCAGCGCACGGTAGAAGGTCCTTTCTACACGGGCGTCCTTAACGCTGTTGAAGCTCCTTGTCTATCAGGTCTACGCAAAAAAAGCTGGCTTTAACGGTCATTCAGATTTGCAAGCGGCAACTCGCTTCTTTCACTAACCAGGCCACGAGCATCCTTCTATCATCCCGCTGGGTTTCCCAGCTGTTTGCACATGGTTCATCGTTGGCTTTTGCAATATAATATGCACATTTCAACTGAATTTTAACAACAGCCCATCAGCTCCTCTTAGGAGCTCCTCATCTTCGATGGTCTAGTGGTGATGATTTCCGCTTGTCATAACGAACCTCGTTCTACAAGCGCGGGAGACCGGGGTTCGATTCCCCGTCGGAGAGTTCTATCTTTTTGCTCTCGCGATGCCTTGTTTGGTGTTGAGGATAGGTACGGGGTGGTGGAGCGAATTTTTGCGTCCGGGTCGGCAGTCACGGGATTGCTTTTGATGTCGGTCAGCCGTCGGCCCGAGCTTTAGTTGGACGAATCCCCGTTGGAGGGGCTCCTCTTTTGCTTCGTTCTTGCATGGTCCTGGAGAGCTCCGGCGCGGTGATGCTGAATTTTCTTTTTTTTTTTGATGGCGTCTTGTCAGGCCGTTGGGCGGTCCGGGCGGGAGCTGTGCGTCTGCCAGTCAAAATGAATGGCGTTGTGAATTTGAAGAGCGACGGAGCTAGATGGCGTGTTGGATGTGTTGCTGTTGGTGCAGGGGGCGGATAAGTAAATGGTGGTAAAGGCCGGATGGTGATGAGCGGCGTGCGGGCTGCAGTCGAGGTCCCGCGGAGATGATTCATGTCTGGTATGCTCATTTCTTTTCCGCACTGGCGGCTTCGGCACTTGGCAAGTATCGGCAGAGCCAGGGCAAGTGTATGCGTGTATGGCGCTACTGAAGGCTGCGTGGTGTCTAAGTGTTGGGCGAGCGAAAGGCCAGTTCTCCACCGGTTTCTCAAACAGCACCTCGCGCAAACGCTCACTGCCCAGACATTTCCATTCGCACCAAAGCAAACCCACCCTTTCTCACAGGGAGCCCACCGATTAGAAAGTTCCGGCGGTTACTTGATGGTAATGACACGTTTTTATACATCAGACAGATTAAGAACATGATCAAAAAGCGGGCTCAACGTACGGTCATAGGCCAGGCAAACCAGAACCACCGGAATCGACTAAAGGAAGTGTCTCAGAAGTAGCCGATACCACTTCAGAGACAACCTCATACCCAACTTACCATTATAGACTTTGCATTGGGCCACACACTGCCCATGCTCCGCAGCCCAGTTTGCCTCATGGTCTCTGCGGTCAACCTCACGAAAGTTGCGTACTCAATCATGCTTGGTCATTAGAAGAGCCTCTGAGCGGGGTTTGTATTGCCTTTTAACGGCTCTCAATGATTGAGTGTGCTTCGACGTGGGTGAAGTGTGGTCATTTCCGCTACCAATGGTGCCGTTAGTTGTGTGTAGTGCTGGAGGTGAAGACCAAATGCTTCAAATGAGAAGATACCTACTCGTAGATATATCGACGGCTTTCTCTTCGTTGCCGCAGGAGCATAAGGTCCTTTGCAGTAATAGCCAATGCCCTACGGATGCTCAGGACACTTGCCCATAGATCCTTTCTTCTTCACTTGCAACGATACAATGGCCACTTGGGCTTACTATACTCAAGCCGGCACGAACCTGGGATCAGAATTCGACCACAACGGACAGCCAGGTTTGTAAATCTCTTGTCCTTTCCACAAAGTTCCTGCTACGCTATGCTATGCTATGCATAGTCTTTTTGCTCCTCAGAGAACATTCGCGCAAGCACCAGCAGGGCGAAAGGTCGAGCAACTCCGTCTTCGAGGCATCACCGCGACACTTTTCTCTTACACAACATCCGTGCAAATCAAGCGGACGGTGGCGATCTTTCGCTTGTGGTTACGTTCGAGAAACACAGGGCAGCCTGTGGCGCCGAAGGAACGCCGCGCGAGCGAGAAAAAAAATTGCATTTCGGCCCCCCACAGCCACGACTTCAAAACTTGAACAGGAAAACAAAACGGTATCAATAGCAACTCAGTTCAGTGCAGAAGCAGCGTCCACAGCAGCGATGCTCTCCGGCGGATTCGGCACATCTTAAGGACATATTTCGGTGTCAAAATGCTGAAGTTCGGTAGCAACACATGCAGCCATCACTTCCACCAAACCGGCCCACCAGAGGAGCTATGGAGTTTTAGGCACCGTTGCAGTCATGTTTCAGCGCGTGTCTGGCCGAGGGCACGCTCGGGCCACGCACATCCTTGCGCCAAGCGCAAAAAAAAGAACTGTCGACCCGTTCGGCCACCACCCCGACACTTCGACACCAAAACAAAAAGATGTGGGAATTGAGCCCAACGCGGGGGTCGAACCCGCAGCCTTGAGATTAAGAGTCTCACGCTCTACCGATTGAGCTAGCCGGGCGGCTGTTGCAAGATGCTGGAGGCATCTTGTTGGTTGTTGATGAAAGTCGATTCGGCACTGCTGTATATATACCGCAGCATGAAGTTCTACATCGTATTTGCGACATATTCCACATTCCCGTTGCGCTTTTGAATGGAGAGGCTGATCGGTGCTTAGATTGAATGAATTCTGCTCTCAAATTTTCGATTTTTCGCAAACCTCATTATTTACTCAGGCTGCGAAACGCCCCCTTAGTCATCCCGTACGGCTGCAGATCTGATAGAGCAGCCGTTCGAAAATACACTGCTTATCTCTTTTCTACGCCGCGGCGAGCCTTCATCGTTGATGTTGCAAGTCCGCCATGGGGTAGGGCCGATCACTGAAACACGCCAACAATCAGCTTTGCTAATTTTGTCACGAGCGGCTGGCTAAGAGACCTGGTTGTTCTACTCTCCTTCAAGCCAAATCCATTCATTGTTCTTGTTGTCTGGTTGTTGAAGTGGGTACCATTCTCGACTCAATATTTCGACCAGCAAACCGGGCCTCCGTTCAAAGCCACGGCTATAAATGGTGCTAAAACAACAGTCTACAAGAGCGTCTGATATCACGTCACAGAAGAGTATCGCCATTCTGGACACAGCCGACCATCTGGTATTTGCACCTCTTCTCCCTTCTGTGGCTCCATACCACCACCATTGTGTCGTCTACCAACCAATCCAACTCCCCCACACAAAGCATCCTCATTATCCTCAACGGTAAATCCAATCTTATCGTTCGTACTCTTTGCAAGGGCTGCAGTGCGGAAATGCTGAAATCGCATATTTAGCCAGTGACTGGGATGCTTTCGCCCAGCGCGTGACCGCCAGGCTCGACAGCACGGACGACACCATCAAGACCCTCACTGCCACGGTGGATAAGGTCAAGACGGATCAGGCGGCGATGAGAGTCGAGATGGACCAGCGCCTTTACCCATGATGTTCTGTTAGCCCATCCCCATGCATAATCCATCTCCTTCTCCACTGACACGCATAGACTCCACAACCAGCAGGCCCGCCCTGCCAACAGCCAGATTGCTCTGCTCCTCTCGCTCCGGACCCATGCTGTTATCCCGAGCTGCCCGGAAACTCCACGCGGCATCGGCCCGTCCAGCTCTCTGCTCTACTGGTTCATCTTGACATCACTTCCCCTGGAGACGGAACAGGACAAGAGGGGGGCATTCAAGCGGGACATCGGCATCTAGCCGTAGCTGGGTAATCGCGTCAGCGGGTAGAAGACCCTTAAAAAGAAAACCTGGCTAGTGTACCAGAAACCAGCCTAGGCTGATGTACGTCACATCCTCGTGTTCCGTCTCAATGCGAGCCTTGGGCATTCTACTTCCACAGATGGAGATCCAACTCTCGCGGCTTTCCTGATCAAGGTCGCCTTCGCGAATCGTTATTATACAGCGGAACTGCCCCGAGCCATCGCATCCGCAACCCCCTAGCCGTATGGGGACTGGCGCATTTGCCCTCACGCCTGCAGTTAAAACCAGCCAACCGCCCCGATCTAAACACCCTCAGTGCGCAACCCCACCACCAGCATCAACATGAAGGGTTCTGGCAACATTACCGTCGGTTCCCTGCGGCGTGGACGGAGATACTGCCACGAAAAACCTACCAAATACTATTGTCGCGGCTACTATTCCGTTCCACGCTATCTTGTCCAGGAATACAAGCGCGTAGATGACAATCGTTGCAAAGAAGGGAAAAAAGACGTCAATACCCGCCCAAGGCAAGCCTACATGCCGACGGAGGAGACGCGCAATAGCTTCGCATACCACGTAGTTGTGTGAGCCGCTCACCCACCAACTCACCTCCACTCCTTCTCACTAATATGTCCAGCCGCCTCAACGACAAAGCTCGCCTCTCGAATGCGACTTGTAAAGACCACATCGCCCCGCTTTATTCAGTCCGCACATACAAGGCCATCCCCGACTTTCCACGCAGCATGGGCGATTTACGCAATCTCACCGCTGCGTCTCTGGAGGACTTGCTCTGGCATCTCGGCGAATTCATCCCAAAAAACTTCTACCGGAAGCGAAACGCGTTCAAAAAAGCAGTTGGGTGGGATCAAAAGGGGTTTTGACTCCCTACTTAAAAAT
The DNA here is from genome assembly GCA_022560015.1 of Diplodia mutila. NCBI lineage: Eukaryota > Fungi > Ascomycota > Dothideomycetes > Botryosphaeriales > Botryosphaeriaceae > Diplodia > Diplodia mutila. The sequence goes on along the minus strand of JAFISB010000337.1, from coordinate 15,976 downwards.
TCACTTCTTTTCCTTCGGAGCTAAACACGTAGGATATATTTCGAGTGAGAGAATGGGACGACCCGTTGGAAAGACGGATAGCTAGTTTCCGTATGGAGGACCTTTGTTTACGATGATGGGCGGTTCCACATAGCCCAACGCAAAATACAAACTTTTCATCCTAAGAAATGCAATTCTCATCTCTACAAGTGCTTCTGCTGCCTATGCGATGGCTCACACGGCCCCGCAGTGACCATCTTTCCAGTTCTGACTGGCGCCCGGTTTCAACGGAAAAGATGAGTCATCGACAGTCGGGTGGGCAGAGCCGCTACCGGCGCCCAGAGACCACCACATCACTATGCAACTTTCACCCATGGTTCATCACTCCCCGTGTTTTACCATCACCGCTGGTCCCAGTCATTACAATTGTCGATCACCTGCGTGCATCCATCAAGCAAAAACATCCATAGCTCCACGCGCCCGAACCTCCCCGCCATGTTCATCGTCTTTCGCCTTCTCACGCATGATAATGGAGCAGTCATTCTGTTCCATCTCATCCCAGAGCCACCGGATCGCGCGCTCGACGAGCGCCGCTCTCACAGCACACGACGCGCCACCAGCACCAACGACATCGCTCGCGGTTCATGCTTCCGTTCTGTGCCCGCCCTGCTTGCCTGACCACTCTCTCGAATACAGGCCTTTTGCGTGCACGTGCGCCGCTCGTCGGAGTAGCGGCGGAGAACGAGGTCATAGAGCCCTGTGTGTACTCGAGAACGTTGGCTAGCCGTCGAGGGGATCCGTCGAGATATGCTCATTCGCCGGGAGAAGGAGTAAGCGCGGTACGTGGGGGGTCTTTCACATGAGGATTTCCCCTAGATGCTACGCATGACTAAAGCCTTCTTCGACTAGCAGACTCATTACGCTCAGGGCGCTCGGATTGGCACTTTTGCATCTCTACTCGTTGCATAACAGTCGCACAGGCTGTGAGACGGGCGTGTTACTCGGCCACGTTTCGTCTGGGTTTATCGTTTGGCGCAATTGACAATTGCTCAAGGGAGTCATGACAGACGCACGTGTCCCTCCCGCCAGGATTGGCTTCGACCAAGCTCTATAGTCAGCCAGTCCTCGCTGCATCTCGCGCAAGACGGCACTTGTGTTGCCCCAAAGTGAGGAAAGAACACTACACCGCGATGCAGCGGTCGCTCTAGGCGAAAAATCATTTTACCGTAGCTACTTTCCATCTCGTATGATCAAGACGTGCTGCAAGCAATTCTGAGATTCTACCACGGGGGGCTCCGCTCCAATGAATAGATTATGCGCCGTCAGACTGCAGCCGCATGGTGATCCTCCGACCGCTCGGATCGAACAGTGACGTTGATACAACCCCTGCCACGTCCCCTGCACACCGTCGCTTACGGATGCGATCGGCAACTTCGAACAGAGGGATTGGTGCGGCACGGCCCGCGCCGTAAAGCGAGTGGTTACACAACAGCTGTCGAATACACGCGCACGCCAAGCGGCTCACTCGTGCGGAATACAAAGGTTCGAACTACTGCCTTGCCCGAAGCACTCGTTGTAGAAGTCCGCAAACTTCCGGCTTGCGATGGCGATGAAAAGTGCTGTACTTGCGTGGAGCACTTTCTCTAGTCAAGAGAGGCCGGAGCCTGTGCTTTGTGCTGTCAGTGTCTTCGTTATGGATATGTCCATATATAGTGGGCACATCTGGCTTACCAATACCTCTAGCTCTCCGCAGTGGTAGAGGAAGTGGAATCTTTGGGTCAATCAGTTCGTCGTGAAGGTAGAGGCTTCCAGGTGAAACACTTTATAGAGACTTGTCCATGGCCGAGTCATACAGCCAAACTGTAGACTTCCCGCGTCTAAGCATACATTACATGGGGGAATCCTTGCCCTAAGATTATTAATCTATACTCTAAAGAAAATAATATAGTTATAGCTTAGTAAATAGGGTTATTTTAAAGCCATCTCCCGTAGGATATATTAGTGAAATAATTTTTACATTGCGTCGTTTACTTTTAATAGTGTTTAGCATTTTATAGGTTTACAATAATCCACGTCAGCTGTCGATGTTAAAGAAACCGAAATCCGTTTTCACTGATACTCTACGTGTCGAAACTCATATAAAACAGCCAATGGAATAACAAAGCAAGACCCAGCAGCCAAAGAACGCATGTCGATCAAGCGAACCCATTCTAACGGCTCACGGCATCTCGCACGATGCCTCAGCTTTAATCGTCATCGCGCATCGCAATCGCGCTGGTCCACTCGGTCGAGAATTACACGCACCACGACTCCGGGTTCTCCACCTGAATCCGCATCTCCTTCAGCAGGCCATTTGCAGCGGTCCTCACGTGCCTCACACGGTGCAGCGTATGAGAGATGTACATCTCCTCCTTGCCATTGAACGGCCTCAGCGGGAGCAGAACGCTCTCCATCTCAAACAAGCTCGCCAGTCCCTCTCCAAGCTTGCCGTCGAACACCTCCTTCCTCGCAGTGATGTGTGCCCTCCTCGTCATAAAGGCAATGCTACCGTGGTCTGCTTGGCATAGAATGATGTCCGGTGCCATCACGATGCTGCGCATCTGACTGACGTCGGATGAGATGCGTTGGACGTCCGCTTCAAGCTTGGGAGTGTCGATGTACTCTAGCTCAGTGTACTCCTTGTCCAATTCATATTCATCGACGATGTAGGACATGATCTGGACGATCTGTGCGATGAAGATGAGACAGGACATAACTAACCAGATGAGGCTAATGAGGACACGACGCATCGTGGCTGAAACTGGGAATGATGGCTTTCGGTCTGTTTAGGAAGAGTAGATGGCGGATTCCTGCGGTTTGAAGATTCAGGCGATTCTGGTGGAGAAGATTCAGAGGTGGGTGATGTTTATATGTAAAGCCGATTCTTATGTATCAAGACTGCGTTGGTAGTACACGGACAAAGACAGTGTTTTATGCATTGTTTTGCGGTGAGTCGCGTCGGGAGTAGAACGCGATAGTGAGTTTGTTGCGTGATTGACGTCGTGAACAATGTTCACTTTGGGTAGCAAACCTGCGGAAGGATATTAAGGGGCTAAAGTTGTTCTGGGATGGTCCCCTTTAGTAACAGGTTTTCCGTCCAGGTACAGTGGCTTGGGTGGCGCGTTGTAAATCCGGTCTGTGTGTATAATCTCGGTCCGCGTGGTCTGCTGAAAATTCCCTGGGTAAACTGCCAAGAAACACCAGGATACCGCGAAGTAAAATCAAGCAGTGGCTCTTGAAAGAGCAAGACTAGAGAGTCTCACTCCCGCAACTTTCTTATACAGACAGTTACTAGTCACTCATCTATACTCTTTAAAACATCTAGTCGTCTGCTTTCTCTTCTAGCATCCGGTAATTCAAGGGAGAATAAGCACCTTCAAGCATATACGGTTGTCATTGATATTTTTCACACTCTCATAGCTTCTAAGCCCGCCTGCCCCACCCAGCTTAATTGATCCACCGTCGACACGGTGAGCATCATCCGATCCAGTTTCCAGCAAAACCTCTGTGTCGAAGCCAGGCCCTTTAAACAAGATCATATCCCCTTCCGTCTTCGCATCTAACAGGCATCAGCGTCAGCTCTCCAGCATCCGCTCAACCTCTCGTCTCCCTTCTACGACCCTGCAGCCTACGACTTTCCCCGGATTTGCCATGAAATGGCCGAACCACAACTACGACGTTGACCTTGTATAAATAGCTGAGCTGTGGTCCATGGTTCCCCAGGTTCTCAGCCGTCGCGAAGCCGGTCGCCAAGAAGCAAAAGCCTGAGGCCAGTCCCAGTGAAAACAGAACCATATACGGTCATTGCTTGCTTGCAACGACCACTACGATTGCGAGCTTCGGCAACGAAGACTTTAGGGAACCTGTACTGAATCCCCGCAGAGCTTACATTCGCGGGGCTCTCAGCTAAGAACCGTTTGAGCACGAAGTATAATTGGTTTGGTCGAAGTGGTGTGTTCTTGAATTCAAGGTTGAACTACTTAATTATCTTGTTGTTACAAATTCGGTTATAGTATATAATTTATCCCACTCTTCGCCCGGCACTTTCAGCCCTGCCGCGGCTGATCACCTGCAAGTTCCACAAACTCACGGTTCGACTGAAGTTCAAAGACGGGATTTGCGGCCTCCAGCTCGCCAACCCTCCGAGACATTTCACCAGTTCCACCTTTTCCAGCCGATCCAGGCATTGTCTCCGGTCCGTTAGCGGGCAGCTGCGCGATGCTCTCATACAACGGTGGGGTCTCATTCCCGTGCCCAATCTCTGCCATGTTTTCACTAACTCGTCCCTGCTCGTGTTGCGCGTGGCCCCGTCGCCGACGTTTACAACAGAAAATCACCCCAAGAACCAAGCCGAGAACGCCGGCCGCGCCGACTCCTACACCTATGCCAATTTTCGCGCCAGTCGATAATCCACTGGAATTGGGCGTAGGCGTGGGTGATGTCGAATTATGCTGGCTGGTTGTTGTGCACGTCAACGAGCCCGTGATGATGTTTTGATTTTTGTACTCCTGGAAAGGTGAACAGTCGAAGTTGGACGAAGATGTATTGAGAATAAATCGGCCAGCCTTTTGGAGACTTGGAAACGAGACGCTGTAGAAGCTCGTCAGTGACCGGTGCCCGTTTCAACATAGAAGGGACCTACTCACTTGGCCAGATTCCCTTCCAGAATGACTCCTTGTGGTGAGGTTTGCAATTTTGGAAGTGACAAGGCTTGCAGCCGAGCGTTGTCCTGGACAGTCAAGCCGCCGATACGAGCCAAGGCAGGGAGATCGACCTCGGTCAAGCCTTGGTTGCTTTGTATGAGGATCCCCAGGACGTCGTTACCAACGCCCTGGAGCTTGGGTGCGCTAAACTCGGTAAAGGCGTTGCCGATCAATACGAGGTCGTTTGCTTCTGTGAGCTGAGGGAAAGACAGTCCAGTCGCATTTTCGATGTCAAGCCTCTGTGCGGTATCCAGGTTGGGGAATGAGACCTGAAGGCCCGGTGCGTTGTCTTTGATGACGACCATGGATGAATCGGATGCTGTCGTGGATTCCACCGACATGGTGATATTGTCCAAGCTCTTGTTGTCTGTGGCGTTGAAACCGTTGGTGGTGCCCTCCGGATCGAGCCCTTCAAGGGTGCTCAATGCCGTCTGACTTACAAGGAAGGACGAACAGTTGCTGACGGTGGCGCCAAATCCGAGTGTTGACAGCGCTGGCAGTTTGATCAGCCTCAGCTGCCGGCCAACTGTTTTGAGCTTAGGCATGTTCAAGGAGTCCAAATTCCCAAGCTCTTCCAGGTACATGTAACCCTCGATCACCTCCAAGGAGTCTGCGGATATCGAGCTCAGTCCTTCCGAAGAGTCTGCATTTAAGTAGCCCTGGAGGGTTTGGATCCCATCGAGCGCGATGCTTCCTGAGGCGACCGCTGAGATCTCAATGTTTCCGGTAAACGTTGAGCATGCAGCGAGCGGTGTGGCGTCAGCAGCATCTCGAATCGTCGTAACCGAAGCTGAACAAGCCGTGGCCTCTGCACCGTTGGCGTTTAGCGTCGAGCTCATCTCACGGGCGCCTGCTGACTTACGGGCTGTGGCTCCTTGGAAAGAAGAGACGAAGACAGCAGTGGCTGTCACTGACTGTCGAAACAAGTTTCGACGGTGCGGCATGTCCGTGTTTCATGTAAGTCTGCCGGTGCCTGTTTCGCATTCGACCATGACACAGGTGCTTGGTCTTTATTGCATATGAGAGGTGAGAGCCGGGGGGGCCGACAAGACCCTGCCAAGTTGGCCTGCGGCTCGGGCATGTCATTGCCGGCTCCCATCCCCACCATTATTGCGGAATTCGCCGCCTTTCCCGTGGCGGGATGTTCGCTACATGCTTACATGTTCTGATGGAGGCGCTAGCCTTAAGGGGGAGAGCCGAGCCGCCAAAGACGACGTGGTGGATCGATCGGCGGGAACGATAGTTCTGTCCCGATGGCACGGCAAGGTATGCACCATTGCCCTGATCCGGACCCGGCGATCTGCGCCCGATGGCTCGCATCTCTCACCGTCAGGGTGGTGGTGTTGCAGCTGCGCCTCGCAAGTTCCTTTGTCACATGGAATAATGCCACTACCCCGCATCCAGCCCGCATCCAGCCCGCCACGCCGCACCATTATTGACTACCATCGGATCCAATGCGGGGATGTGCACATGGCCGGTGGTTTGAACCAGAGAGACGAAACAATCCGGCTGGACCCGGCCAGAGCTTGACTTTGCGCATTTATCCGCAGTCCACTTTCTTCAATGAACCGCCCACGTGTGTATCGCGAGAATGGCAAACTTCACCTGTCCCAATGCGGCTCCAAATTCCTGGCACTCTTGCCTTTCAGGCTCAAAGTTCGTGGGATGCTGCGATATAGACCCATGCGTCATGGGTTGCAATCGGGGCAACTTGGTCCCGGCATCGTACAATTCCAACCTGGACGGGAGAATCCCGAAGCTCGACTGCGACATCCCGGAAGCCCAGTTCTACCATTGCCCTCATACCAGCCCTTCATTTTTGGGCTGCTGCAAATCGGACGCATGTGCCCAGAGTACAGGTTGCCCCCTCGAGGACCTTTCTCCTGCATACCTGGGAAACGATCCAGAGGCGATATCCATTTTTCAACCAACCGGAGTACCTTCGCCCTCCGCAACCGCTCCCTCGGAGGCCCATCCGTCTCATTCGAACACAACTCTAGTAGCGGCCGCCGTCGGTGGAGCCGTTGGTGGTTTCTTGCTTCTGGGTGCGCTGCTTCTCTTCATTTGGTGGAGGAGACGACGCAGTATCCGGGGCCGTGAAGCCAAGAGAGCTGCGGCTGCTACGGGCGATGAGGCCTGCCATCCCAAGAACAAACCCCACGGCACAAACCCCGACCCGAGCGAGCTTTCGGCAAGCAAACCTGTACATGCAAGAGGTGAGTTTTTCCCCCAACAGAGCAAGAAGCGCCTTCGCTGAATCACGCAGTGTACCCATCTCCGCCACCGAGATATATCTCTCCTCCGCCAAAAAGTCCCTCTTGGGAAGATGGCGACTTAGGTGGAGGAACATATGTGCAGGATCCCGTTGAACTGGAAGCGAGTCAAGCCCGTGACCGCAGCAAAGCAGTGAAGTGAATAGTTGGGACGCGCTGATCAGAGCTCCGGAGAATTTGAATTGTTTCTTTGCAGGTTGTAATGGTTTTAGCAACGCAAGCCCGGCAGACGATCAACGTTTGAGCTGCAAATGTGATATTTGCAATTACTCCAATGAAAGTTGTACCAAACATCCAAGCAGATGTGCGATGTCCCGAATGAATAATGGTTCTCGATTTTGATTCTTCTTCCCAATTGATACTAGATTCGTTTCATTCAAAGCCCAAAAATCAGCCCTACAGCGGAGAATCCGAGTGCAAGGATACCACCCGATGACAGCACAGTAGTCTGCACGCCAACGCCGCTCGAAGTGGCTGCAGCCGCGGACCCTGTGGCGGTCGACGACGAATTCTGTACGCTGTTGCTTCCCGTACTATTGTAACATGCCCCGCTCTGACACCCTTTATCAGGGCTGCAGTGGTCGGATGTATTCCCGCAGAAGCTACAAAACAGTCATTGGTCAGCTCGCCTCCTTGAGGGTTCTTTGGGGAGTCCTTACCCTCCACTGCTGCAACACGGCCCGTAATTGTAGACACCATATTGCACGAACGCGTTAGCGGCAGCGTTTGGCGCACAAATGGCATTGTCGTAGCTAGAACCGCATCTCCCATCGCAACGGGGGCTGGTTCCTTCTCCAAAGGCCCAGCTGCATTCCGGCTCGTTGAGTGTTGGTGCGTTGGACTCGCATTTTCCATACTCGGGTTGGCAAACGCTTCTGTCGCAGTAGGCCGGTCCCGAACCACAATAGCCACCCGAACTGTAAGCGGTCAGAAATTGAACTCGGCGTGCCCAAACCAAGAGCGTACCTGCAGCAAGGAGAAGTGCCGTTTAGGAGGCACATTGTCCCAGCTGATGAGCCGCATAGACTGTCTGTAGTCACGGGATATGGGAGTTGGGCCGAGCCGGGGGTCGCGGAGGGCTGTCCTGCGGTCGAATTCCTTGTTCCCGTCGAGTTCTGTGCTGCAGCAATCCCCAGGAGGACAGCCTGGAAAAGTATGGATGCAAACATCTTGTGCGTTCCGACCTCTACGGAAATTTGCGACGGTAGAGACCACCAAGATTTAACTTCTTTCTATGCTGGCCTTGTATAATATGCTCCTAGAACGTGGAAACGTATAAATACGTTCGATTCTCATGAGAAGTGGTTGAAGAGAAGCCTTACCATTTCCGAAGTGTTGTCTGTGGCTTATATTGCTTGGTGGCAAAGCCATGGTACCTTCGCTTGTTGCAGCTGCTCCAGTACGGTATGTTCCGTTTTCTAAAGCTGTGATCACAGAGTTCGGAAACGAGGCTAGTATACGGGTGTGGGCGAGCTATCTTGCCAAGCATGTTCTTCAATGGTTCGTTATTATTAGCGAATTTAGTAGAGCTTAGCGTCGCGCGGCACGCGGGGTTCTAGATTCGTACGTGGCTTCACATGCGACAAATTCCCAGCGTTGCTGAGCCACAATTCCAGTTGCCGGAAGGTTGATCGACACCCATGAAGTTTGTCCAGGATTAGTTCTCCTCTAGGTGCTCTGTTATTGCTATTTTTTGCTCAGGACCTGTGTGTATATTATCAGATCTCGGCCAGTGTACGAGCTGCGCCTGGAATTTTTGCAGCCAGAACATTATTACGAGGCCTGTGATGAGCTAGTGGGCCAGCGTTACGTAGGCTACCACCCCGCAATCCGCCACACGTCAGCATCTTGGGGATTCTGCCGACGATGCGGCACACGCGCCTGAAATATCACTGAAAGCGGGCAGGATTTTACGAGCAGTCGGTCGCTCAAAATGTTTGCCTGTCAATCCAGCACAACATCCTCCCCAAAATCCAAGCTGGCGGTTTGTTCCACGCATTTTGAAGCTGTAAAGCAACGAATCTGATTTTCAGATTGGGTGCACTGTGCTCAGGTCACAGGAATCAATGGTATCGTCGAGGCATGGATTTGCGGTGTGGAATTGTTGAGCGACCGAGGGTTTCCACATCATTCATCGAAAGCAGTGGACGGCCAGCGCAGACACCAGCATTGCTTTTTTTTCACGAACGAACAAGTTTCACTTTGAGTGGGCGATATTCGATCCGATCGGAGCCCAGCTGTAGGTGAAATTCATGCGATGCAAATACTACTGCAGCTGCGCTATGAAGTATCTTCTGGGTGTGCGGAAAATATGCAGGCGCAGAGTAATCATGTCTCGATTGACCGTTGTGTGTGTCCCCAGCACTCAGCTGGGTGCGGGACGGCAGTGGGGTATGTGCGACGCATAGCGCAGGGCAGGCATCAGCTCATCGACCCGGCCTTTCCGGAGTCCGGCGCGAAGGGCATGACGAGAGAGATGGCAAACATTGCGCCAAGGCGCTCCCTGCTACCCGTGCAGTAGCGCATTCCACAGAGCATGCGCCGGTCCTCTTTCCGCCGTCACTGCCTGCCGTGGCTGACGAAGCACTAACACAGTAGTAGTAGATTGCAAAAAAAAGAAAAGAACCCCCGCTGTGTCTTACTCACGTGGATTGGGCAAATATACAGACGTGAATGCCAGTTTTAAAGCTGCAAACACATCCAGACGTAGAATTCCACTACCTGAATAAGTATGGTGCGATATCTTTGTGAGAGTGGGCTCGACTCTTTTCAAATCTACCCTTGCTGAGCTCATCAATTGCCAGCACCCGAGCCTCCATTTTGGACCCCGCAATATTCTCATGCCACACACACACGTATGGTTACGCACGACAATGGTCCCACCCCACCCTCCGTCTCTTCAACTTGTCCAACACAGAGCCTGCGTGTTGCTACCGTACGCTTCGACGTCCATGGTCGCATGCGCTGTCGTACCCGAAACGACCTGAGCTGTGTCGTAGGACCTCAATGCCCGCATCTGCCAGGAAGCGATGAGCACGAAATTCCAGAATGTATGATAGACGAGCAATCGATTGGCAGTGAAGGTGTCCAGGACTTCGCGTTGGAATAGGCATCACCGCAGGCGCACAATAACGTGGGCATGAAGGAAGTACTGGAAGGCTTGGACTGTCTTACGCCTTTCATTCTGATCTGCACCCACCAGTGTGCTGCGTGAGGACATTTGAGGTTCTTCTCCTCCTCACGACCGATATTAAAGCGAGCGTTCACGTTCACCTCTGCGCCTCCTCTTCCAGAAAGAAGCGGTTCCCATCTCTCATGAAACATGACTCACATTCAATTCTCATCACCTCCGGCGCACACCACCTCCGGTTTGAGAAGTTCATCACCATCCCCTACGCCACTTGCGAGCTCAACTGCAAATCCACTGCATCATCCGGCTTTCAACAGCTTTTCCAATGCGACAGAGCAACTCGACGTTAGTGGAGATGATGTTACTCCACAGCCATCCCTCAGCTCCAGCCTGCTTAACCGCACCCGACTTCCGTCTTTTCCTTCGTCAGATACAAGTGAATATGGCCGAGAAAATTCTACCGGTCGCCATGAAACTATCCAGGATGGCGCTGATGTCGGTCCCAGAGCCCGCGATGAGGACACGACATACGGGCCACGAACAGCGTCTTCGAGTCTTCGGACATTTCCTTTGGATGTTTATGAACAAGAGCGTTCCAGTCACTCCCCACAGGGTATGCCATTATTGTCTTCCGGTTCCGCATCGGCTGGATCAAACAATATCGTGAGGACAAACCCAGTTACAACTCTAAGGCGGGGACGAAAGAGGCGAGCGTGTGGGCGTGATGGTGAGGGGCAGCAAGATGAAACAGAGAACGAGGACAGCCGCCACCAATCCAAGAGGGGTGCCCTTTGCAAGAAATGGATCGAAGGTGTCTATGCTACGGGCGATCGGATAATGTCGTCATCTTCAGCAGGCGGGTTGGACCAATATTGATTGAAGGGCGACGGCCGAGTCTGAATTTGGTAGCCCAAACAAATAGCTATTGCTATGAGGAGAGTGCATGCGCGGAGACTTGGATTTTAAATCATGACTATAAATTTCCTCCCCACTCTACAGTCAACTCTGCAAAGCCAGTTTGTGTTCACATCCCGAGAGAAGCGCGGTACGGTGGCAAGCTTAACCGGAACGGCTAAGTCCGGGCGGCTCCGCTCAAGTTGAATTTCGGTTCCCGGCCAGCGATATCCGCAATGGGCGGAGTCGTAGTCATCGTCCGACGTTCATATTCCCCTTTACAATTCGACAACGGATCGACACTGTCTGTACCCTATACTTCTAACGGTGCTCCAAATCCAATGCTCGCAGCACTACTATATCGTAGTTGTGCTGGACCGGCCGCAACTGTTAGTAACCTCGAATCCGGTGTTCACACGGTGGCACCAGTCCGCCCTCCACACAAGATGGACATTCGGTCGAGGGTCAGATGGTCCTCACGATGGGTGTCACTGTTTATCTATCGCCGAACAAATTGAGTGGAGAATACTATCTATACACCGAGACATCTCGTGACAAAACTACATCACTCCTGGAACATTTCACCGTAGTCCGGGAGGTCCCATCCCTTTACATCCTCCCGGAGAAGCCAACCAAAAATGTTCAGTCTTAACAAGCTAGCCACCCACAAGAGAAAGTTCATAACAACAACACCGAATGACGTCGATGCTAGCATGTCCCAGACTCCATCTTTCTTTGGTAAACCCTTCTGTACCTGATCCATGAAGGGTCGGAACTTTTTCTCATAAGCCTCGAGCGCGGCTGTCAGACCGTCCTTACTACCTCTCCCATCAGCATCCTCGTCGACAGAATACCCACAGTGTCTTCCGATCTCGCCGGCCAGAATGTAAGCACCGACCATAGCCGAGGAGGTGCCCATTCCCGTGTTTGCCGACGGACAGTAAGCGGCGTCTCCAACCAGTGTCACGCGGTTGTGTGACCAAAACTCCAGCCTCACAACGCCCATGCGCTCGCAGTAGAAGTCGTCGACATCATCAAGGGACTTGATGATGTCTTCTGTCTGCCACCCCGCACCCTGAAAGATCTCTGCAAAGGCTGCCTTTTCCTCTTTGACGTCTCCACGGCGAGCATTCTTGAGTCTCTCTGACTTGGTCTTGCTGAAAAGGTATGCCTGGACCGCGTGGGGACTATGCCTCCGAACGAACACGGCCCGGCCTCCAGGGGCCATGTACGATGTGGCGATGTAGTCGTCTCCCTCTTTCATCGGCCGGGGAATGGTGAAGTACGCCACGTAGACGTCGCCGAATGGAAAGAACGCGTCTACGATATCGGACCCGAGCATCATCTTGCGAGTGCGTGATCCTTGGCCGTCGGCACCGACCACGAGATCAAACTTGTCCGTCTTGCCGTTGGTAAATCGAACCTCAACGGTGCGGTTCTTCTCTTCATAGCTCTCGATCGACGTCCCGAAGATGTACTTGACCCGATTTCCGATGGCATCGAACAGCAGGCGGCACAGATCGCCTCTCATAATCTCGAAGTCGGTGGTGAAGCCTTGCAGCCCTTTACCAGACTTGTTCGCGGGAAAGTAGGCCCATCGTCTGCCCGAGCTGTCCACCATCTGCAAACCCTGCTCTGGGGCGGACTTGGAGCGAAAGGCCTCCTCGAGACCCATGCGCCGCATGACTTCAATCCCGTGGCCGCGTAGATCTACCTGGAGCCCGGTGGCTCGCAGGCTGGGGAACCGCTCGACGATGGTGATGTCATGGCCCAACTTCGCGAGCCAGAAAGCGAGGGCGTTGCCGGCGATGCCCCCACCGCTGATGAGGATCTTCAATGGTGCCATGATCTGTTTTGTTCTGTGAGCCCACGGGTTCAACTAAAAAATTCACGCAAGAGAGAGAGAGACCGTGTTGCGTTTCTGGACAAGAAATCAAGTCTGACCCAGCTTCAAGTACGCAGTGTAGTTGACAAGAACAATTAGCGGTAATGAGACCTTGTTAAATAGGAATGATACACTCGGTGTTCTGGCGCGCATCCGACCGACTATGTCCGGAAAACAAACACCGCCAAAGCCCGGCTCGGCCGTAAGACTGTGGTAAGCCCGCCACATCACCGAAACACTTCTAGGCAACACAGTCCGCAACACAGCCGGCAACACAGCCGGCAAATACTGGTGACGTAGCAACTGCGCATGCGTGCTGATCCATCTAGTACTCTTGTTTCTCAAACTTCTCGCGCCTTCCAAATTTTTTAAGCCTGCCACGTATTAAGGCCTGACGTAAAGCCTGAAGCTCATTAATCGAACACGCATGTTTGCTCACTCCATTATAGGAAATAAACATGGTGGAGCGAAGGATAATAAGTAGAGGGGCTAGCTTCGGGGCGAATGCCATAGACTCGTGGAAAAGCAAGTTGATATATATTCCGGAACACTTTTAGCTAGGTAATTCAACACATCAGGAAAACCCCGCATCAGGGAAGAAAAACTCCAAGTCCAAGTCAACTCCAAAACCAAAGCCCCCTTGCACACTACCTGGACTGGTTGATAACGGACCCGTATCGTTGTCGCACGACAAGGCGAGAAAGTTGGCCCGTGTCTGTAGCAGGTCACGACAAAATTCAAGGCTGTCTTTTGCACTCTGTGCCACCTTCAATTCGCATGAAGTGCCTGCTTCGATTGCCTCGGCCTGAGCCAGAATCATGCTCAGAAACATATGGCTCTTGATGTTGGTCTCGCCTTGCCGAATACGGTCCAGCGACAGCCACATCAGGTCCTTCACGGCCTGCTTGAGAAGATCTACGTACTGGGAGTTGCGGTGCAACGTTCCGTCAAGGCGTTGGGCCTCAACCTGGGCGATGAGCTCAAGGCTGATTACGGTGCATGCGTACCTGAACCCCTCTCTGAACATGCCTCCGCCGATGGCCATGAGACGAGAGAAGCCTTCATCCGGCTCAGGTGAGACGATCGCCATGGCAGTGTCCAGGCTGGCCTTGAGCGAATAGTGGAACAACGGGTTCGTCCGCGCTTTGCTGGCGAAGGGGCAGTGCAGAGGGACCATGAACCGACGCACCAGGTAGTCCAGCAGATTCCGATGAAACGACGTCACACCCGACTGCTCGTTTTCCCTCATGAAGCTGTGACATGCGCGATATGCGGTGGTGATCTCTGAGCTCAGTGCAAGAACATCCAAGTAAGAAAGTTCGGAGCGCAGGCCGTTCAGAAGCTGGAGGACCCGGAGGCGGGTTGGTAGCGAGTCAAGTAGGAGGAGCTGCATCGAGGTCGCAGTGTAGATGCTCTTGGCATGAGGTTGAAGTGTCGTGGTCGACTCGTCCATCTCGTCGTCGTTGTTGTTGGAGGGCGCCTCAGTATCAAACTCGTCAAAGGAGATCCTGGGTGGCATCGCCGAGTCCAAGGACGACTGTACAACCATCTCAAGTATAGTCGCCCAAAGCCTCCTGCGAAGTTCGGCTTGCAACACGGACATTGCCGGCAGATGTTTGGGATCACGGTGCAAGCCCATCTGCATGGCTCGATGGACGAGCGATCCCATCGACATCCACACCAGATCGCCGCCGATCGAGAAGATCTGTCTCGCCAGGATCGTGAGGCAGTGGATTTGCAGGCCAGCAATCTCCAGGCGATCCTTCTCCAGCGGTCCGGAAAGCCATGACTGGGCAACGTACACCCATTGATGAACCAAGTTGCGAAATCCAGCGTCTGCATCCCCATGCTCGTGCAGGCTTGATCCTATGCCGATAACAAGCAGGATATTAAGGCGCAAGTCGATCGGGGCATTCTCCGGATCTCTCCAGTATCTCTCGTACTCGGTCCAAAAGGTAGACACGTGGAGTATCCGGTGCGTCGACTCATAAGATTGGAAGTACAGCTCCGCCAACTTGTCCGCCATCTCGCGAGAGGGGAATGCGAGGCTGAAACCAGGGCGCGAGAGACGCCGAGTAGGCCGTCCGACCTTGAGTTTCCTTGCTATTTCTTTGCATACCTGGAGAAGGTGCCCCATCTGGGCAACCAGAGCTGCAGTTTCAGCGCCTTGGAACGAGGAACCCTTGCCGTTACCGGTCGCCTCAGCATAGCAGGCATCGATAGTTGCGAACTTTTGGGGCAATTAGTAGTGAGCAATGTGCTGCAAGTTGACGGAAACCGCACCTCTGGAGCCGTCCCCAACCAGTTACTCCATCTCAACGTCCTCGTTTTGTTCAAGACTATCTGCGAATCCTGCAGACCGGACTGCCGCTGTAGTATGTCGCGACCAGTCTCGGACAGCGCATGGATAGGACTGGGTGTTGGGGGCCTTTGGAGAGCCTGGGTCCGCTGTACTGATTCTGCGTCTTGGGGGCGGTTCGGTGGTCGGGCATCGTTGCGGCCAGCGGCGTTCAGAGAGTCGTCCTGTTCCGTTGCCACCGCTGCGACTCGGGGCCCGGATGGCTGGCTACCATGCTCTGTGATCGGCCTGTTTGTATCGATGCGTTGGGCTGGGATTGACGTCGAGCGCCGTGACCTGCGTTGCTCGGCCGGCTGCTGCGGGGTAACGGGGCTATCGCTGTAGACCTTGTAGGTACATTGAGACTTGGCGGAGACGCATTGCGCGCAAGGCTCTTAGCGGTCGCACTTAATCTTGCGGCGCCGACAAGCAAGGCAAGATAGAGCCGGCCTTCGACGGCGTCGGGGTTGTCGCTCTATATTACTAGTAGTAAAGTCCGTCGGCTATAACGATAAGCTATTACCTCCGTAAGTAGGGTTGGTTCTTATATTTAGCGTAAGCCCGAGTTAAAAGGTAATTAGTAATAAATAAAAATACTAAAGTATCTTTTTTTTTAGATTAATATCTATCTCTATAAAAAAATTATAATATATTTTTTATTATAAATATTATATATCTAGTTTTATAATATCTAATTATAATATATAAGACTATAAAATATAATAGCTAAAATAG